>PVIC010056592.1:0-10908 GCA_004025085.1 Thryonomys swinderianus
AAATAAGGTTTAAGGATATCCAGAAGTATGGCAAACACCTGTAGTCCCAGGGCTCAGCAGGCTGAGGCAGGAGAATCACCATGATTTCTTGGCCAGCTTGGGTTACGCAGTGAGACTCCTTTGAGGAAACAGTTTAAGAGTAAAGGAACGTGATTTACATGATTTAAATAACTTACCCTCAAATGATTCAATGGTTCAGACAATAAGGGAAGAATAAACAATTTCAAAATGAAAAAGAAAAAGGGAAACAGGCTGCCATCTCTCTATCATCCTGACTTCTCTAGATCTGATGAAATTTAGTTTCAGTTCAGTGACTGGAACTTTTTAGCATGAGGGACTATTTTGATGTCTAGTCTTGTATGTTCAGCCCTAGGGCAGGAGTTTACCCAAAACTGTGGCCTCTTATAATTTGCTTTCTCTGAAACAATTTTTTCTAGCACTGAGGATAAATGCCATCCCTCAGGCAGGTAGGCAAGTTTGCTACCATTGATCTACACCCCAGGCCATCACTTTTATTTGACACTACGCATTCAGAAGTATTGATAAACATATACGCATATGTAGTGATTAGTACATATAAGATGTGACATACTATGCATAATTCATAAGGTATGTATGTATTTTATTGTACTATACTCTGGAGGTTTGTTTTTTATTTTTTCTTTGTACTGGGACTGGAACTCAGGGGCTCATGCTGGGCAGGCTGTGCAGTGCTGCTGAGTTATCGGCCCTAGAGGTTTTTCTTATGTGCTATCACTGTATATATTTTTCTAGATACGAAATATAGAAACATATACACATCTATAAACTAGCTTTGTCTTTAAAATTGCTGCACAAAATGGCGACAGTGAATTCAGCTGTGGTATTTCCCACAGACATTAGACTATTTTAAAGTATGAAAATGCTGTCACCAACGTCTTCACGCTGGGCTGTGGGAGTTTCTTCAGAGCAGATGTCACAGAGTACAATTTTGACTTCTTTTTTTTTTTGAGACAGGGTCTCACTTTGTAGTTCAGGCTGGCCCTGAGCTCACTGTGTAGCCCAGGCAAGCCTCAAACTCAGCAATCCTCCTGTCTCTGCCTCCCGAATGCTGGGATGACAGGTGCGAGCCACCACACCCGGCCAATTTTGACTTCTTAATGTGAGAATCTAAGAGGCTACAACTGTAAGGGACTCTCAAATCCCAGGGGAAGGGCCGCCTCACTGGTCACAGTTAGCTGAGTGTCAGGGTTCACACCAGTGACCCCAAGAGAGCCCCCTGAGCGGTGGGGAGGTAGCAGGGTTCCCAGGGCACTGTGGTGACCTGCCCTTAGGTGGGGTCTGCTAGGAGCAGGGCTCACAGGGCCTGAGGCTGATCCTTCCGGGATTGGGGGCAGATGGCAGGCTGAACCCCTGCCTCGAGCTGAAAGAAGCCTCTCTAAATCATGGGTGTCGGGTCTCCATGAGGAGAGTAGCTAAGATCCTGGAGAAAACCATTTAACTTCTTTGGCCATGGCTTTTCTGTTAAAGTGGGGATTACACAGGTGATAGATGCATAGATAGACAATTCTGTCTTCTTTATTGACTTTGGGTTTACAGCGATATAAACCTGTTGCTGAAAACTTGCTCTCCTGTTTTCAAGCTATGTAATTCTCTGGTTGGTCATTTAGTCTTTCTGAGTCATAGTTTACTTTTTAATTTTTAAACAATTTTTATTAGTGCATGTTCGCCATACATAATAGTTACATTCATGGTGCGGAGCAGAAATGCATATGTGACACGTCTTGGTTCTCCCTTCTTCTCCAGTCACATTCCTGCACCTGTCAAACTGCGTTAATACTGAGAGAACCAGAAAGCTACCCAGCGCGGTGCCTGAGGCACAGGGGGGCTTGAAGTGCACTGTTATTTGTACTTGAGGTTGTGCCCCTTTTTTGTAAACCCGGAAAGTCATCTGCAGAGCTGAGGTGTGCTGCGTCTGGCTGGACACTCCCCAGAAACCCATCCCTGGGAGACCTGGGTGCCGCCTGCCCGAGGGAAGGAGGACAAAGCCCCACCTTCCCGGATTCCTGTGGCAAGGCTGCCCCCTTCTGTCCTCAGGGCTGCACTCTCCTGCCCCGGGCAGTACTGAACGGGTGGCCTAGTTGTTGGAGCCCTGGCTTGCAGCCGGCTGCCTCACTTCAGGAAAGCGTGTCTCCTCTCCTAGCTGCGTCTGTACCTGAGACGGGAAACTGAAAAAGATCTTACAAAGCACATGAGGGCGGTGCCTGGCGCTTCAGCAGGGTCTCGGGCAGTGTGAGGCCAGACCATGCACCCCTCCAGGCTAGGCAGGTGCGTCCAAGTCAGCAGGAGACCTCACTGCACTGGCCCCAGCTTAGGCTCCAGCAACCTTCTCTTTGCAGTGTCCGGAGTAGCTAGGGTTCAAGCACATGGCACTGCACCCAGATGAAATTATCTTTGGATCTTTGTTTTTTTGAGAAAGGATCTCACTATGTGGCCCAGGCTGGCCTCGGACTTCTGTAAATCCTCCTGCCTCAGCCTACCAAGTGCTGGGGTCACAGTTGTGCATCATCATGCCTGGCTAATGCCTCCTTCTCAAAATCCCTATATCCTACAGGGAGTAATATAGCATTCCATCTTGTCTTAAAGATCACATTTTCCTTATTTAATTCCCCATACCAGTCTTAAAATATATAGAGAACATTAATTTTTTGAAAATGATCCATGTACACTAAAAATAAAATATGATACAGTATTAGTATCAGTATTAGTGCACAGTATTGCAAACTAAGCCTTTCTCCTCTCCTGGCCAAAGTACACCTCTGTTAATAATTTCCTGTAACTTCTTTTGCTTTTGTTTTAGAGACAATGTCTCACTATGCAGTTCAGGCTGGGCTTGAACTCATGGTGATCCTCCTGCCTCAGACTCCAGAGTGCTGAGATCACAACCGTCCCCCTGTCTCCCACTCCCAGCTCTTGTGACTGCCTCCAGTTATAACACGTGCACACACATGTGCTGAACATAGGGGTGACAGTATATAGAGCTGAACAGAGATAGCCTGTCCATGGCCGCACCCTCCCCCTTACACAAATGCAGGTTTTATTTTTGCAGTACTGGGGTTAAACCCAAGACCTATGCACTGAGGAATGGCCATGCCCTTATTTGTTTATAGTTGGAATGGAGTTTTGCTGAAATGCTTCAGCGGATCTTGAACTTTGTGATCCTCCTGCCTCAGCCTCCCAGAGTGCCTGGATTACTTGTACTGAAATGCAGGCATACTTTCCCTTTCCGTGCTTTTTTTTTTTTTTAAACAAGGTCTTGCTTTGTAGTTCAGGCTGGCTTTGAATTCACTATGTAGCCCAGGGTGGCTTCAAACTCAGCAAGATCCTCCTGCCTCAGCCTTCTTTTTCATTTTTTATCTCTTAGCTTTACAAGTGGCCATGTAGATCCACCCTCACTTTCTAAAAGGCTGCAGGACTGTAAGGCAGTACTTATATCCAACTGTCCCTCTGGCTTGTTGCCTGTCCATACCTATAAAATGGCCACAATGAATATTATTACTTTGTTTTTGTCCACAAAGGATTTAACAGCTCAAGATACCCTCCTTTTTTCTCTACATCCATGTGTTTTTTGTTTCATTTTGTTTAGTTTTTTTGAGACAGGGTCTCATTTTATAGTTCAGGCTGGCCCTGAGGTCACTATGTAGCCTAGCAAGCCTTGAACTCAGCAATCCTCCTGCCTCTGCCTCCCAAGTGCTGGCATTACAAGGTGTGTGCCACCTCACCCGGCATTGTGGTGTGTGGTACTGATGCAGGAGAGTTAAGGTCTAATTCCCCACCTGAAATGCGAGTTCGTGTTCTCTAAAAATCAAAGAATGAATTTTAGGAACGATGAGGTTTGAGTAGGAAAATTTTATTGAGACAGAAGTGGGAACCCCGAAAGTGGGTAACCCCCCTACCTCACTTTTTAGAGGGCTTTTATGGAGCAAAGCCATGAGGTGAGGTGGGTCTGAAATAGGGGGCTACCAATAAGATTCAAAAAAAGGTAGATGGGTTGCAATTGACCAATGAGTACAGTAGGGGCTTCCAATAAGATTTGAAAGAAATAGGCGAACCATGGCTAACCAGTGGGTAAATGACAAGCATAGTTACTTCAGCAACTTTGATTGAACAGCGTCCAATGACAAATCAAGCCCTAGAGGGTCTTTCTTGTTAGGAGACTCCTCTAGGTGGTTCAAAGTCCTGGCCTGCTGTCTGGGGAATTTACAATTGTTGCGTTCCCAGGGAGGGGCTGGATCCGGATTTTGACATTCCATCCTGGGAGAATGAGGTCTGCCGGTCACTGCTCTCTGGAAGTGTAGTTTCTCAATGATGGTGCTGACCTTTGAGGATGTCCTTTTTTGCAAGTCTTTCAAGAGCCGGCCCTATCTATCTGCCTACATATGTCAAGCTGGCTTTTCTACCTATAATAGTACCAGGGATCAAACTCCGGACCTTGTGCTTGCCAGGCAGACGCTAGAACCACTGAGCTAAATTCCTGGCCCAATATATCAATGTATTTTTTTTAATTTTTATTTTTTGCTTTTTGAGACAGGGTCTCGCATTGTAGTTCAGGCTGGCCCTGAGCTCACTATGGTGCCCAGGCAAGCCGCTGCGAACTCAGCAATCCTCCTGTCTCTGCCTCCCAAGTGCTGGGATTACAGGCGTGAGCCACCACGTCCAGCATTGTGGTATGCGGTGTTGATTGTTGGTGGGCGTGTCTCCATGCCCAGCATTATATGTGGTTACCAGGGATCGAACTCAGGTCCTTGCGCTTGCGAGGCAGGCGCCAGAACCACTGAGCTAACCCTCCGGTCCTATCAATGTATTTTTAATCACTGCTCAGGAGTGATTTGCTGTGTTGGGGTGTGTGTGTGTGATTGGACCATATTCATAGTTTCACCAATACCAGCATCTATCAGCCTCCTCCGCTGCAAACTGTCTTCTGGGGTCCTGATCAAGCTCCCTCTATACAGATCCTCTGAGCTCCGGAGAGAGAGGGCAGAAAGGGAAGGAGGACAACACCATCCACTGCAAGTTGTGCACATCTTTCAGGCCATCCCACCCGGTTGAGAGGGAGACTCATGGCCTGTGGGAGAGGAAGGGGTTGGTTTCTCAGCCTCCGCAGCACCTTCCAGCCAGATGATCCTAGGAGGCGGGGCTCTGTGCACCAGCGGCCTCCATCTGTCATGTGTCAGCCTGGATGTGTTTCTCCTGGGGCAGCTCCCACGCCTGAACCTCCGGTTAGGTGAGGGAGACCTCCCCATCAGCACACAGGCCTAGCACTGCGTATTAACAAGGCTCCAGCCCCGGGGCCTCAGGACTCTAACCTGAGCGGAGTTTCTGCCAACTTGCCCTCTCCTCTGGGAGGTGGCGACAGCCAGCAAGGGGGTCCTGCCAGTGTTCCCTTCCTCCATTCTACCGCCTATTACAGAACAGCCTTGCTGTGAGACTTCATCACGGTGCCAATCTCACTGCCCACGTAGCACTTGGAGACAAAGGAGACCCCCTCCAGCTCACCCCAAACAGCATCCAGCAGGGACTCCGGCCTCCCTCACCCTAAAGGAGATACAAAATGAAGTCACAAAGATCTGAAGTTGCCCACCTGAGGCGGCAGGTGCCAGGGTCCAGGGACAGTCAGTGGGGTCTGAGCCATCGGCCCCCTCGCCCCTTTCCCTGCTGCTGTTGCTTCCATTGGTATGATTTTCAAAAACGCAGCTATTTACTATGCTGGGCTTGGCAGTCCCTGCCTCATCCTACCCAAGAACTGCGAGTGTTACTGGCCCATGCGACTGTAGTAAATCCACCATACCGATGCGTTTAGAGAACTCCCTTGACTTAAAGAAATCAGACTCCTCAGTTCAGCCCCTGAGTCACCCCTCACGATGCAGTTTTCTCTTTCCACACTGATGCATTGCATTCTCTGTTCAGGGCGTATCATCAGTAAATACTTGCCGGCGGGAGCACTTCTCCAGCATCCCAGGGTGCGCCTCCGTGCCTGCCTCCCAATAAACGTGGCTCCCAAGCAACGAGTGTTCCTCGTGGCAGACAAGAACCTTATCCCTTGAAATTCCTTCCAAATGTCACAGGCCCCAATCTGTGAACTTCAATTCTGCCATCTCGTCCTCACTGGGATCCAGTTTGCAAGGCGTCCCGGAGTCCCCGCTGCGCAGAGGCCTCTCGCGTGTGCGGAGCTGCGCCCGGAAGGTACGAGGAGAAAGACTGACACAGGACAGACGGTTGGGTCTCTGCACCCGGTTGATGCTGCGCTAGCCCACAAATTCAGTAATGAACAACCTCAACAAGAGGGTCCGTGACAGAGCCGGAACGTCAGGACGGAGAGAGAGGGGCGGACGGACAGATGGAGGGAGGGAGGGAGGGAGGCAGGGGCGCCTGGAGTCCGGGAACTGCCTCAGCATAAAGCGCAGGTGCACGCGGGTCCGCCAGCCGCGAGGAGCACGTTCTGTCAAATCTCCAACTTCTCAAAACACCAGGCAGGTAAAACGCAGTCATCGGTTTAAATGAACCACACACGCAGTCTCGGTTCTGAAAACACTGGCCACTCACTCTCAATATAGTTTTGTGCAAAAAACAAACTGCAAATCTGCTCCAGCCCTTCCAGGTCTCCTCTGCCCTCGGATTAAAGTCCAAGTTCTCGGCGCGGTGGGGGTTCCTCATTGCGGGAACCTCTCCGGCTCCTCTCCACTAGCCGACGTCGCCTCCCGCTCCCAGAGCCGACTGACTCCTCTCCCAGGTGGGGAGCTGGCGGTCAGCACCGGGCCCCATCTGCTGGACGCGGGCCGGTGTCTCGATCATCTCGGATCCCATTTCTTGGGGCGCAGTTAAGGCCGAATGAGGGGGCTGGTGCTAGAGGGCGTCCTCGGGGTCAGGGAACTTGTCACGCGGCCTCCCGGGCGTCCCCGAGTTCCGATTTTCAACCGGGGCGGTCCGAGCAGCCAGGGCCAGATCCCGTCAGACCGTAGCCTGGGTTGTCTCCAAGGCAAACGCGCCGGGGCCGAAGCAGGCCCAGTGAGAATTGAACTGTGGGCAGCGCAGGGGGCGGCCGTTGGGCCCCGCAGCTACTGGGCAGAACTGGGAGCCCCGGCGGGGTCGGCGAGGGGCCTTTCCCGAGTGCAGGCGCGGAGGAGCGCACCCCCGACGGCAGCCAGAGCCGGGCGCCGACGCCCGGCGGCCTCGCGAGGGAGAAACTCGGTCCACGCGCCACAGTGCTGACCAGCGCAGCAACAGAAAGTTGTTAAAAAGGAGAACCAAACCCGGGGGACTTATCTACTTGATTCCCCGCGTGCCAATATGCGGGTAAAGGCGGTGTCAAGGACCGAACTCTTAACAAATGAGGAAAAGGAAGGGAAGGGACGCAGCCGGCAACGGCAGCACGACCCGCCGCAACACCCCAGAGGTGATCGTGGCCCTGGGGCTCGTCTTTTTGGAACTGTCCAACCCCCTTGTCAATTGACTCCTTCCGGCGTTGAGATTGGTTGGCAGGCTTCTCCGGCGCCCACCTCTTAGTTGCTTGGGGTTTACTTCCCCAAAGTACAAGGGCCCCACCTTGTAGAGCAACCGCCCCTGCACGGAAAACGGATCACCGCCCAACGGAAGGCATTTTAACCAATAAAAGCAGCTCTGTGCAGTTATTGGTTGCCACAGATATCGTTTAAAGAATTTCCCTTCCTTCGTTCCAGTATGCTTTGCAGTTATTGGTGTTTCTTAATGCCAATCTGTTACTAGGAGAAGCGAGATCCTCCGAGTCTCATAGGTAGAAGTCAAAGTCAATCAAGAGCCACGCATTCATCTTGAGTTAATACCCAATTGTTGTCCACGGAGCTCAGGGGACGCAGTCAGGATTGGTCGTGCGCTCGCCCGACGGCCGTATCAAGTTCGGCTGAGACGCCGTTATATAGGCCGGCGGCGGAGCACGCGTGTGTGCGGACGCACTTGCGAGAGGGATTTCTTTCGCCTTCGGTGCCGTGGAGCAGAGCGTGTTCCTCGCCCTCTCAGCCGCGCAGGTATGCCGTGATGTGGTCGGAGCGGGCGGCCGGTAGGCCGGGACGAGGTGGGGCGGTCGTGAGAGAAGTCTGAGGAGCGTCTGAGCGAGAGGCGTCCCCCACCCCCACCCCAACGGCTGCTGGAGCGCGCGCCGGGCACGCGGCGCCACCCCCCGGGGCCCCGAGCGCGTGGCTGGGGCCGCCGCGTGCGCGCGCCGGATCCAACGGCCACGCGGGGGGGCGGTGGTAAGAGATCGTGGCCGCCACCTCGGCCGCTGGGCGGACAGCTCCGGGCCTGGGCCCCGCGGCCGGCCTTTCCCGCCGTCGGCAGCGCTCCGGCCTGCGAAGCGGAAGCGCCGGCGAGCGTGGAGTGTGCGTGACGCGGTGACTGTTCTCTGAGCCCTCGCGCCGCGCCGCGCCGCGCCGCGCCGCGCCAGTGGCCCGCTGCTTGGGAGCCGGTGCGGCTCTCCCGGGCCCTCGTTGCGCGGTGTGGATCCGGACTTGCAGTTTGCCCTGGCCCGCGCTCCTCAGAACTTCCGGCACCTTAGCTCCCTGGGCCCGGGTCTTGAGCGGCGCTGTCTCCGAAGGCCGAGAGCGAGAGCTGCAGGCGGCGCGGCGCTTCCGGGGAGCGGGCTGGGAAGCGGGCTTGTGACAAAGGAAAACGCCTCGGGCTTCTCGCCTGCACGCTTTGTGCAAACCTGAGAGATGTGCTGCCGTTTCGGCTTCTGGAAAAAGCGGGGAAAAGAATAAGCAAATGCAAATGGACGTGGACTCTGCCCTGCTGTAGGTTTGAAACTCAGCGCGGGTGATGGGAAATTCCCTCCTGGAGAAAGTCACTCTGATGTTAGGCTTCGAATCTTGATCCTCAAAACCAAATTGGTTATTTTTGCGGCACTGGGGATTGAACCCAGAGCCTTTGTACCTTTGTACTAGGCTTCTGTTTTATTTGTTTTAGCTTTCTGAGGTAGGGTCTCACTACTTGGTTCACACTGGCCTTGAATTTTATGTATTCTAGGCGGGCTTCAGAATGGCTTCAAAAAAACGATTCTCCAGCCTCAGCCTCCTGAATGCTGGGATTACAGGAATGCGACACCACGCCCAACTAGCCCTCTTATTTTGGGACTTAGTCTGGCTGCCTCACTAAATTGCCCAGGCTGGACCCGAATTTATGATCGCTCCCTGCTTTAGGCAGGATTAAAGGCGGGGATCACCAGGTCTGACACTCCCTCTGTTTATTTATTTTGGGAGATAGGGTCTCACTGTGTAGTTCAGGCTGACCTTGAATTCTTAGCAGATCCTCCTACCTCAGCCTCCCCAGTACTGGGATTACAGGCATGTGCCACCTGACCCAGTTTGTGTTTTAACCTGAATAGACTTGGAGAAAGATCTTTGTGAAGATTAATTTCATGGTTGAAGAAAATGAGGTCCAGAATGCTGAGTTTCCTGTCACACTGGAGTCTGGAATAAAATTTGAGATTGGGGTGGGAATGATAGTTTCTTTGTACAGTAAATTTAGGGCAATTAGGATCTTCTGCGGGTGAGTCTCCATTCCGTTCACTTTTTTTGTTTGTTTGTTTGTTTTGAGACAGGGTCTCGCTTTGTAGTTCAGGCTAGCTCTGAGCTCACTGTGTAGTCCAGGCAAGCCTGGAACTCAGCAATCCGCCTGTCTCTGCCTGCCAAGTGCTGGGATTACAGGCGTGAGCCACCACGCCCGGCCATTCCATTCACTTTCTTAGCATCTGTTGTAAAGTGTGTAAAGACTTTTCAAGTAAGTACTTAAATTTGTTTTCTTGTACAGATACTGTACTTCAGGTTACAGTATTACTTGCTTTTGGTGTTTTGACAGAGGTTTTCTGTATGTAGTTCAGGTGGGCTCAAACTCCCTGTGATCCTCCTGCCCCAACTTCCCAAGTGGTGGCCCGGAACTCACTATGTAAGTAGCCCAGGCAAACCTTGAGCTCAGCAATTCTGCCTCTGAGTGCTGCCTCTTGAGTGCTGGCTTTACAGGTGTGAGCCACCATGCCCATCATTGTAGTACCAGGGATCGAACTCAGGACCTTGTGAACTCAGGACCTTGTGCTTGCTAGGCAGAGGCCAGAACCAACCTAAATCCCCAGCCCTGTAATAAGTTTATTACATTTGTACTGTATCGAGTCACTTAATTTTACAGTAAGTTACATTACTTTGTACTTAACACAAAACTGCTAAGCTTTGAGACTAGTTCTTTAGAGTTAATTTTGAATTGAATGGCTTTCAGCTTTTTTTTTGAGACAGGGTCTCGCTTTGTAGTTCAGGCTGGCCCTGAGCTCACTATGTAGCCCAGGCAAGTCTCGAACTCAGCAATCCTCCTGTCTCTGCCTCCCAAGTGCTGGGATGACAGGCGTGAGCCACCACACCCGGCATTTTTTTTCTTTTTTCTTTTTTGAGACAGGGTCTCATTTTGTAGTTCGGGCTGGCTCTGAGCTCACTATGTAGCCCAGGCAAGCCTTGAACTCAGCAATCCTCCTGTCTCTGCCTCCCGAGTGCTGGGATTACAGGCATGAGCCACCACGCTCAGCAGTTTGTTTTTTAAAAGAATGTGCAGGGCTGGAGATTTAGGTCAGTGGCACAGCTCCTGCCTCGTAATCGCAGGATTGTGAGTTTCATCCCCAGTATTGGAAAGAAAGAAAAAAATGTACAGATGCTTTTGCCTGTGTGTGTGTGTGTGTGTGTGTGTGTGTATAATCAGAAGAATCACTGGACATCATTTTTGTTTTTCTGAGACAGGGTCTTGCTATTCAGGCTGCCCTCAAACTCAGCAATCCTCCTGCCTTAGTCCTTCCAAGTGCTGGGACTGTAGGCATGCTTCCACCATGTCTGGTTGGGTTGGTTCCACATCCTTTTAAAGAAA
>PVIC010056593.1:0-10894 GCA_004025085.1 Thryonomys swinderianus
GTGTACAGGAAAGGATCGGTTTCTGGACCTGAGAAAGACCATTTATAAAGGAGACAGATTTGATAAGAGCAGTAGAGGGGGATACTATGAGCGTGAAGTGATTTCTTGGGAAGATGAGAATAAATACCCAGACATCACTGTCTGCCCTCCTTCCCTACCGTGTGGTTCCTTCCTTGCCTGATCCAGTTGGAAACCAGACGGTAAGGAGTCCCTGAATGTGCTCCATGTACCTTAGGTTCCCAGGGCAGAAAGGTAGAAGAAGCAGGTAAAAAGTGTCTAGTACACATAAATTGATATTTTACCAAATATCAGGTAAGTCATTCTCTTTATAGTTCTGAGAAACACATGGGCTAAAGATGGATGAGGCTGCAGTTTTTTATTGGTATTTTGGGAAAATGTTGTTCATATGTTTGCTTTACTTGCAGTTTAAGAACAGGACAACACTGAGAAAGCATATTAAAGGAAATATGTCAGTGGAGTGCTTCTCAGCTTTGTTAGCTATAATGATGGTTGAGGGTTTTTTTTGCCAGCATCCTTTTAGGGGAGTTACTGGATTTAAGTCTTGAAAGTGTAAGGATCCTCCAATACAGTTTGAAATTTTCAACTTTCAGGAAAAGCTTACACTAGTGGATTCTAATTTCCCTACAGATTCCAATATTAATCTTCTAATTGAGAGTTATCTTAGTTGTTTTTCTTGTTCTTGAGTCAAAATATTTTCTCCTGCATGGTCATCTAGTCACATCTTTACATTTTACAAATGAGAGAATCAAAGCCTGGGTTTTTATGTTCTCTCCAAGTATTTATAAACAATGGACAGGGCTGGAGATTTAGCTCAGTGGTTCTGGCGCCTGCCTTGCAAGCGCAAGGTCCTGAGTTCGATCCCAGTAACCACATACAATGCTGGGTTTGGTGACTCATGCCCACCAGCAATCAATACCACATACCACAGTGCCAGGCCTTGTGGCTCACGCCTATAATCCCAGCATTCGGGAGGCAGAGGCAGAAGGATTGCTGAGTTCCAGGCTTTCCTGGGCTACATAGTGAGCTTAGGGCCAGCCTGAACTACAAAGCGAGACCCTGTCTCAAAAAAAAAAAAAATTATATAAATGATGGACAGTTTCAGATCCAGGAATAAACCAAGAACTTCTGATTCCCAACTTCATTACTTTGGTGGACAAGAAAGAAATTGTTAATGGTCACTTTTCTTTATCGTTCTAGATACCTTCATTCAGAAAACCAAGAAGCTCTACATTGATAGTCGTGCCCGAAGAAACCTAGGCTCCATCAACACTGAGTTGCAAGATGTGCAGAGAATCATGGTAGCCAATATTGAAGAGGTGTTGCAGCGAGGAGAAGCACTCTCAGGTATCTGAAAGCAAGAATCTTAGGAGAGCTGGTTCTCATACTATACACAAGGGCAGGTTATTTTGCAGTATTTCTTCTTCTGACATTCTACCTAGGACTGTTAAACATTCATGTATCAGAGATAGATTGTTGATTTTTTTTTTTGTTACCTTTACCTAATTCTAAAATAACCCTTCTAGTCCACAACAGAATCTTTTTTTGTTTCCTCCTCATTTCCCATTATTGAATTTTTCAGGTTTTCCTTTTTGCATTCTCCCATTCTAATCTTCCTTACCAGTGGTGGTGAACCTATGGCACGCATGTTATTTTAAGATAAAAGATGTTAATATATTGAGTTACTTTTTTTCCCTAGATTAAAACCTCAGTGCACAGATTTAATTGCAGTCCTGGCACTTTGCTCTAAGTAAGTGCATTTTGGGTTGTAGTTTGAGCACTTGTCTCTAAAGGTTCACCATCACAGGCCTCTATCTTCAATAGTATAACCATTAAGATATGCTAATCTTCTGATAGTTAACTCTATGTTACTATTGTTGACTATGTTTTATTGTTAGTGGAAGTATAGTTATTATATTTAGTAGGTGTTTGTTACATGTCAACATCTAGTTAGTCTAAAGGTTTATACTATAATTATAGATTGCTAAAGGTTGTACGTTATTACTTGAAGGTGTGCCAATATTCAGTTTGTACTAAAACTAGAGGTTCCATTCCACCCAGCTATCTCCTTTCTTAGTTTCTTCCCAAAAGAATTAAAAGCATCATACCACAGTGATATATGCACACTCGTGATTATAGTGGCATAGTTTGTAATAGCTGACTCTTGGAAATAGCCCACATGTCACCAACTGATGAGTGGATAAAGATTTTTATACCATGGAGTACTATCCTACCAATAAAGAAGGATGAGCTTGAGACATTTATAGCTAAATGGATGCACCCTGAGACCGTACTGTTCAGTGAAATAAATCGGGCACACGTGTTAAATATCACATTATTTCTCTGGTGTGAGAAACTGAAAGTGGAAATAAGGACTAAAATGTGTAATAGATATTGTGAAGTGGAAAGAAAATGTTCAATTGAGAAGGGGAACAAGAGAAGAGGGGAAAAGGAAAGAAGAGACAAGAGCAAGTAGTATGAAAAATTGGAAGCAAAACTTTTTTTTTGAAAGTAGTTTCTTTTTGTAGTTCAAGCTGGCCCGTTCGCCTGTCAACTCATCAGTAGAATGAATCTGTTCAGGAGGTTCTTGTCTTCACAATACTTTCATTTCCCCAGTCTCTTATTCCAGTCAAGTTGATAGTATTAACCAGCACAGCCTAATAATTATTTCTCTGCCCCGTTATTCTCAGCATTTAGAATCCCTCAGCAAGTGACTATAGGACACTATGTACTTGGATGTAGTAATAAGTACAATAGTTAAAACCCCTGTCCACACAAGGCATGGTGGTGCACACAAACAGCTCCAGACTCAGGAAACTGAGGCGAGAGAATTGCTTTGAGTTTGAGGCTAGCCTGTGCTTATTAGTGAGTTCAAAGCCAGCTGAAAGTACATAGTGAGATCCTGTCTTAAAAAACAAAACAAACAAAACCCCCTATCAAATGAGTGTATGTTCTAGAAGCCTGGCTAGAAATACACCTTGAGCTTGTCATGGTTATTTCCCATCCTCTTTGTAACTAAGGTTTGCTCTTGTGCATGCGACCAGTTGGGAATTCAGATGTGGTTGTCATGCTTGTGGTATTAAGTAATTGCTACATTTCTCAATCACAACAGTCTCCATTATGCAAATCCACATATCTCAAAGTATTATCTCAAGAACAAACAAGTGGAGATTGCAAAATGGTTTTTCAGAAATTTAAAGAAAAAACGTTTGAACAGAATTTCTTTATGTCAAACTGAAAGTCTGTTTTTACTGTTAAAGTATGCCCTATATTTTAGTCTGACTTATGTGGCTGTTTCTTTAAGTGGTCAGTTATAAGAAGACAACATTAGAAGTTTTCTGGAGTTGAGGAAGGGCAAACTTTACCAAAACTACTAAAAACATTTACTGGATAAGAATTTGTTTTCCACAAGTTCAAAGCCAGTTTTAACTACATAACACCCTGTGACCAAAAAAAAAAAAAGGGCCGGATATTTATCTCAGTGGTTCCAACGTGTATGTCCCAGCTTTCCAAGCGTAAGGTCCCAAGTTCAATTTCTGATTTCACATACCACAATGCTGGGCAGGCGTGGTGGCTCACATCCTAGCACTCAGTACCACATACCACATTGCTGGATGTGGTGGCTCACACCTGAAATCCTAGCACTAGGCAGGCAGAGGCAAAGGCAGGAGGATTGGTATGAGTTCAAGGCCAGCCTGGGCTACATAGTAAGCTCAGGGCCAGCCTGAACTACAAAATGAGATCCTGTCTCAGGAAAAAAAAAAAAAAAAGGAAAGGAAAGAATTTTTTAATTGTATTTTAATTGCAGTATAAGTCTTTACCATGTGGAGAATTTTAGAAATTTTAGCAATCACTATTGTATAGTATAGTTTAATACTCAGTGTCCAGTTAATTGAATATCATGGTTACCTGAATTTTAAATTGGATTATTCATTTTTCAGAATATGAGATAATGTGATTTAGACCATTAAAGTATTATAAAGGTGTGATAATAATTACTTTAAAAAGTCAGCACAAATCAAGTAAGGTATTATGCCCACTTTACACCTATAATCTTTTTTTTTTTTTTTTTTTTTTGAGACAGGGTCTCGCTTTGTATTTCAGGCTGGCCTTGAGCTCACTCTGTAGCCCAGGCAAGCCTTGAACTCAGCAGTCCTGTCTCTGCCTCCTGAGTGCTGGCATGACAGGTGTGAGCCACCACGCCTGGCACTGTGGTATGTGGTACTGATTACCGGTGGCTGTGAGTCACCACGTCCAGCATTGTATGTGGTTACTGGGGATCGAACTCAGGACCTTGCGCTTGCAAGATAGGTACCTAGGCACTGAGATAGACACCGGAACCACTGAGCTAAATCTCCGGCCCAACACCTATAATCTTGTGACATAGTCATTATCATTTTTTTGTTACATATTATAATATACTGGGAGAAGTCAAATGATGATTAGTATCATGCTTTATACTTGAACCAAAGAGTATGAGGCCAGAACTCCAAACTACCACACCTTACAACCTCTAGAATTTACACAGAACTTGGTTAGACAACTTTAAAATATATGGTAGGTTTTATAGTGATTCAGTATTATGAGTTAATCAGTATGTGTGACTTTATTCTTAAAATTAAAAAAAAAACCTTAAGCTTCATTGTTTTTGTTATTGAGCCATTCATTTTGGTTATCTTTATAACTTAATGTTTTTTATAAAGTATTTCCAAAACTAATTACTGTATTCTTTTTTCCTCTTGACAGCTTTGGATTCAAAAGCTAACAATCTGTCCAGTCTGTCCAAGAAATACCGCCAGGATGCAAAGTACTTGAACATGCGTTCCACTTACGCCAAACTTGCAGCTGTAGCTGTATTTTTCATCATGTTAATAGTGTATGTGCGATTCTGGTGGCTGTGAGGTAGTCAGTACAGTCACTGGCAAGGGAGAGTCTGCAGCCTGGCAGGTGTATGTTTTCAGGAAGTTGAGCTCACAGGGATATATATTAGAACCCAAGTGGAACTTCTGCCTCTAAAGACCTTGCAAGAAAAGACACATCCTGAAAATGAAAGCTCATGCCTCTTTTACTGACGCTTAACCCTACATGGAAAGTCTCCTTTGGGGCAGAGACTTTCTCTGGGCGCTAAGCTGTAAATGTTAGGGAACAGTAGATTGTTTTGTTTTTCCCTCCCGGTATGATTCTAGAACAGCACTGACTGGGGCTTTCTGATCCTCTAATAGAGCTGTCAGTGCCACGGAAGGTAACCAACCTGTGCTAGCAGTATTCTGAAATTCCTTCAGAGAACGTAGCCCTTTGGGAGGTTTTTTGACTTTAAGTAACATTCCTTTCGTTGGTGACATTTGTGATTTTCTGTAATCTGGGTTTTTGATGGCCTTTCAGACCAGACTCCAAGTATGTGAAGGTTAATTGCTTTGCTGCACAGATCCTGTCTCTTGGCCCCTGGAGGAAGTAACCTTTTGTTGTTTTCCTTTTATGATATTTTGCTTATTTCCTAGTTGCTTTAGAGTTAAATAAATTATGTTAAAATACCTTGAAATTACATAGCACCCCTTGATTAAGAAGCTAACATGTTTTTTTCTCATTTACTCTTTGAACAAAGGACTTAAGTTAGTTTGGGACATTATTGAATTTATTTTGCAGTATTTGGTTTATGTTAGCATAATAACAAGTGTAGCGTACTATAGCCAGAGGCCCATGGCTTAATAAAGAGAAGCTAAGAGCTTCAGAGCATCATCCCCTTTCTAAACTTTGTTCACTACAGTTTTCCCCACTCTTTGTTTTCCTCCTGCCACATTTGCGAACATTTAAAAAATTTCCATGCCCGATAGTTTCACATCTCATAAAGATCCTCAGGATATTCTCAAATTTTAAAATGGAAAATGTTGAGCTATAGAGTGATTTAAATTTAAAACTTGCAGATCACCCGCTCAAAACCTCTAGCTTCATTTATCTTTGAAGTCTCTGAAAGCACTTCATTCCTGTTCCAGTTTATATAAATGGTCCAAGAATGTTCTAGAGATAACTCATTTACAGTGGTTTCTACTAATAAAAGCCCCTAGGATTATTTTTCCTTTTTTGCGCAAGGACAATGGGGATTTCCTTTTACCTTTTGAGGTAGAGTTTTTTTAGTGGAGAGAATAGGTCTCGATGTTATCACAGAGTCTACAGTGTATATAACCTATAACTCCTGCACATACCAAGTTATGTACATTTCAAGTTATGTAAGGAAGATAAACTGACGTCTTATTTCTGAACATGTTTGGAAAGATAACTAGTAGGCAGCTTTGTGGCCCAAAGGAATCATCTGGGCTACAGTCCTGATCCCTGGTAGGGAAAACAGTCTTATCTCCTTATAACAATGCGAGTAGAAATGCTTATTTTATTCCTTATAATTTACAAAACTAGAATAAGTTTTTTTTTTTTCTATTATGGACCTCATACTTGCCCATTGGAGTTTTTTGCATGAAGTCAGAGATTACTTTTTATAGAATAAGTACTTTTAAGTCCCTAAAAGGTTTATTCCTTAAGTAAGGATATTGGCAATAAAAGTTTTTGAGACAGAAAACCCAAGTAGTGGTACCACAGCATTTGGTGCTTCGTAGCAGTGAGGGTAGCAGCTCATTGTTGAGAGTTGCATGCTGCAGCGTAATGATCGGGAATGAAATAAATATTGCTAGAATGTTCCCTTCAGTGTGAAGTTTTGTAGCCTAGTTTACTTATGTACACATATCCCTTTATAAACATCTTTCTACCTATTTTCAGTCAGGTAATTTAAAAAAGAGATGGGGTAAATGATGAATAAAGCAGTTTAAGATCAGGGCAGTGGAAAAATTAGAGACTAGGACTCATAGTACCCCTCCTTCTGTTCTTAGTAGGAAATAGCGCAAAGATCTAACCAGATGAAATAATCAGCAAACCAGACATCTAAAACAGAGCACCATAAGTACCGTAGGAAGTTATTAGAGGCATACTGAGAAAGGACGCTTACTTCTGCAGGAGAAGAATGGGGCATTCTGGCAAAATGGGTGGTGTACGAGGCACATGAAAAGGGTGAGGCTCTTTTTGGGGACGGAGCAGGCAGACTCAGTTTAACTCAAGACATGCAGAAGTGACCGAAGAGGCAAGAAGAGATGGACTGGTGTACTGTAGTAAAGGGACTTGTCTCCCAAGCTCAGGCAAAGACTTAGAGCTTTAAGAATTATTTGGCCATAATAGAAAAGATGTATTCAAAAGGGATGAGATTGAAAGTAGGGAGATGAGCCAGATTTGGTGGTGTGTGCCTGTAATACCAACACTCAGGAGGCTGAAGCCGGATCACTGAGTTTAAGACTCTCCTGGTTAGTTTCAAGTGACTTTCAAGAAAGGACGGGTTAGAGGTACCAGATTCTTTTTAGAAGCTTACTTCTCACGGTGACCAACCCTTTTGAAGTATGTTCACACTATTCTGTAAGTAAAGAAACTTAATGGTGGTAGAGCTGTGAGGCACAAAAGAGTTAAATATTTTGCTAAAATCACAGAGCTTAAAAGAGATGGAGCCAAGATTTGAAGCCATGCAGTTTGGTTCTGGAGTCTTTGTCTTTAACCACTATCCTATGCTACCAAGCAATCAGAAGGCCTACTAAAATATATATGTCAAATTTAGCAAGCAGACACTGGATCGTGCAGGCTGAAGTAATTCTAGAGGGCTGATTCCAGTAGAATCCAGACCATAATTGATTGGACCATTAGAACCCAAGACTCAGAACTACTCTCACAAGGAGCTTCTGTGTTCTTGTGACTTGTCTTATGAAGACATCTCACACATATGGAAATGTCAAAATATTTGGTACATTATACATCGTTTGGTCATTAAATGTCTAATTTCTTAGCTTGCTGAGGAATCTAAAAACCTGATACACAGGATGCATGTTCCACCAGAGACGTGTGTGTGTGTGTGTGTGTGTGTGTGTGTGTGCTGTGTGTATATCATTTCAAGCTATTCGAGGGCAACAGAGCCGGCTCATCTACTCATCTCTGATCACTCAAGTGAGAACTCCAGATACATAGGATGTGGAACTCAAAGTTAAGTACTCAGAGGGCTCAAAAGGTGGCTGTGGGTTGAAAGAATTCTAGTTTGAACAACTTTTTAAATGTGATGTATTGAAAAACTGTACAGAAGCATTTATCTCAAATATTTCCCTGTGTTCCATTCAAGATACCGGATTCTTCTGAAAAACATTTTTTTGGTCTTCCTTCAGATCACGTTTAAGAGTTTGAAATTTATATTTTCTACTTTTATCAGAGGTCTTCTTTAGAAAAGCAAGTTAGAAAAGGTGAGGCACTTTTGCTCACGTATGATTTAGTAAAGTGTGTAAAGTACAAGATCTCCTAATATAGATGCCCGCCTTGGTGGGAGTTTTTTACCACTACCCCAGCGCCATGGTATTAGTGCCGCACAGTTAAGGCTAATACCGGAAGTACTCTACAAACACTGCAGAATGTATACACTGAATTATAAAAAAACTTATGCGTACTGATTTTTGGACATAGTACTTGGGATGAAAGGAGGGAAAATCAAAGCGGGATAGATTGGTGTGGTGCTAGTGAAGGGATGGAAGGAAAAGAAGCATCTGTGGCAGAAGTCAAAGAAGGACGAGTAAGGTCACACAGGGAATACTTTGGAGGAAAGGAAGGAAATACAGCAATGAAATTTGTTTTGGGGGCGAGAAACGAAAGGTAAGACCGCGAAGTAAAGGCAAATTAAGAGAAAAAGCACCAAAGTCCAATAGATCCAGAGATCTTAAGTCTAGGAATGTTTAGCTGACTATAGGCCCATAGTTCTTTTATGTCGAATAGACGATATTTAATCTCATATCCACTAACTACTTTAGCCAGTGTTTCTTATGGGAAAAGCAACGTGATTAAATACTTGTCAATACCATGCTCAAGTTAAGAAACTTGCCTGAGGCTTAGTTTTGACCTACTGACACGGTCTGCATGTGCTACACTACTCCCCGTTGTTCCTCTGTAGACTATGTACGTGGGCCTTGAGGTTGGGCTGGCCGTGTAGGGTAGGCAGTTAGAGCAGTAAAGACTGACAGTTTTATCTATTTGTATGCCTTTTTTAGCCACTTGCATCAATATAGTGTGTTTCTTACACACTAGAAGTTTAAAATAAAATACTTTGACTTTCTAATTGATGATCTTTCTCATCTTTTCACTCTTCTTTTTCTTCTGTTTCTCAGTCTCAGTTTTCCCCAGTACCAATCTACATTTAAAAATATAAAAACTGGCAGTGCATGGTGGCTCACGCCTGTCATCCCAGCACTCGGGAAGCAGAGACAGGAGGATTGCTGAGTTCGAGGCTTGCCTAGCCTACATAGTGAGCTCAGGGTCAGCCTGAACTACAAAGCAAGACCCTGTCTCAAAATAAATAAATAAAAAAATATAAAAACTGCTTCCTAAATGGTCTTTATATAGCTTTTCAAAAAAGACACTAAGATCAGGGATTTAACTCAGTGATGTCATGCTTGTCTGGCAAATGCAAGGTGCTGAGTTTGATTCCCAGTACCAAAAAAATTGAAAAGGACCCTAAAGAACTAAATAAAAGTTCAAGGGCTGGAGATTTAACTCCGTGGTTCCAGCGCCTGCCTAGCAAACTCAAGGTCCCTGATTCAATCCCCATTAACCACATACAACAATACTGGGTGTGGTGACTCACACCCATCAGCAGTCAGTACCACACACCACAGTGCTGGGTGTGGTGGCTCACGCCTGTCATCCCAGCACTCGGGAGGCAGAGGCAGGAAAATTGCTGAGTTCCAGGTTTACCTGGGCTACATAGTGAGTTTAGGGCCAGCCTGAATTACAAAGCGAGACCCTGTCTCAAAAAAACTTCAAGAAGTTCGAGAATGTTTTCTATAGCCTACCAACTTACTATAAATATCTAAATCAGTGTATTTGTTTTTGCTATAATACAGTATAGGCTTACAATAATCATACACAAAACTGCATATTTTTATGTATTAATTGAACCCTGGTGTACAGTGGAAATTCCTGAAGAATAGTAGAGAGTTATATGAAACAATTTGTTTATGTCACTTCTAGGAGGTGACTGAACTACGGATCAAGAGATATCTAGGCCCAGATCGCTATTCCAGTAGTGGAAGCTTAGGTAAATTCCTCAGCACAGTGTGCCTCGGTTTACCAACATGTAAAATGAGAGTGAAATCTGATCTGCCCATTTCTTTTGAACTCTGAGGAGGAAAGGAAACAAATGCAGTAATGGCTGTGAAGATTCTGTTAACCTCCGGAAGACCTATCACTATTATCACTACGACTAAAATTAACTGCTGAAGGAAATCATTTGTGACTAGTACAGGCCTGCAGATTCCTCCAGAAACTAGAACCCAGTCCTACATTTAGTCTTTCTTTTTAAAGTCATCACCAAAGTACTGACTATAGTATCTTTTTTATACAGGGAGAAGTTATAAGTACAGTTGCAGAAAGAAAATATTTAGTGCTATTCACATTCATTTTCAAACTCTGCTCTATACAACTTTAACTCTGATCTGTATGAAGAATGTTTTTGTGGGCCAGAGGGTTAGCTCAGAGGTTCCGGCGCCTGCCTCGCAAGCGCAAGGTCCTGAGTTTGATCCCCGGAAACCACATACAATGCTGGGTGTGGAGACTCATGCCCAGCAGCCATCAATACCACATACCACAGTGCCTGGTGTGGTGGCTCACACCTGTAATCCCAGTACTTGGGAGGCAGAGACAGGCGGATTGCTGAGTTCCAGGCTTGCCTGGGCTACATAGTGAGCTCAGGGCCAGCCTGAACTACAAAGTGAGACCCTGTCTTTAAAAAAAAAAAAAATGTTTTTGTAGATCTACT
>PVIC010056594.1:0-10910 GCA_004025085.1 Thryonomys swinderianus
GTATTTCATATATTTTTGACAAAACAATATGCAGAGAAGAAAAATGATGATAATAAAATAATCTGTTTCTCTGAAAACTATGTTTT
Source organism: Thryonomys swinderianus (assembly GCA_004025085.1). Taxonomy (NCBI): domain Eukaryota; kingdom Metazoa; phylum Chordata; class Mammalia; order Rodentia; family Thryonomyidae; genus Thryonomys; species Thryonomys swinderianus. Next base: position 87 of record PVIC010056594.1, read on the forward strand.
TTCATGTTTAGTAGCATGTTTATAGAACCAATATATCATGTCCATGAATAAGTGGAAGTGAAGCATGTTTCTTCCACACATTGTTTGACACGGAAAGTGAGTATGTTATTGGCACTGGGTAATTTAAACCCACATAGTGGTGTCTGGGGTATATTAGCAGTGTACCATGCAAAGATGAGATTGTTCAGCAATTTGTGTACCAGAGAGAAGCAGTCCAAAATAATTCAGGAAAGAAGCAAGGGCAAAAAGTATGAAGAACTTCCTCTATGTCAGAAAAATAGAGCTTTCATTAAGATAATGTTTTTTTTTTCTTTACTGAGTTTATTGGTACATTTTATATACACATTATGTTCACATTCATTATTGATAATTTGTACCTGTACATGATGTATCTTGATTCTCATTTTTTCCTAATCCCCTGGACTCCTGACAATGCCCACCCCTCTATATACATACATTTTGTTTCCTTCTTGTTTTTACCATAAAAATTTGTCTTTCCCTTTACTTTCTCCTATCCTTCCCTTTCCCTTTCCCTTTCCCTTTCCCTTTCCCTTTCCCTTTGAACATTTTCTATTTCAAAACACCTATCATACATTGTGGACCTCATTTACACCTTCCGTTTCTCATACTAGAGAAACAATATGGAACTTAAACACCTGTGTCCTATTAAGATAATATTGATTAAAAGCCAATAAAACCCAACAATCCTGCCACCCGATTTATGCCAGTTTGTGTCAGAATTTCAGGTGCATAACCTGAAAATATTGTCTGTTCCAAACATATTTATAACACTGATACCTCCTCAGATAAATGGTTGGACTTATCCTGGCTATTTTTTCCTATAACTTTTATGAGAAAAAAATGTGAAGGGGCACACACACACACACACACACACACACACACACACACACAGTGTGTATTCACTGCTATAAAAGAGAAAAGGCTTTGTGTTAAAAGTGTTGGCTTTGGAGCTTAACTACCCGGATTTGAGTCCTAGTTTGTCATTTACATCTGTGAAAGTTGTATCTGTAAAATAGAGATTATACACTTCATACCTCATATCTACAGGATTACAAGCATTAAAAAGGATAATACATGCAAAATGCAGCCTGAGACCCAGAATAAGTGGTCAACAAATGTCAAATAGCATTGGCATTATTACACACATGTATATGTTTGGTTATCAATAAATGTCTATGTTACTAGAAACATCTTTAGGTTTCTATGTATCACTTTAATAAGTTTTGAAATATGAGGAAAATACATTAAGTTGTTCTTTAAAATCTTGCAAAATAGAATTCAGGAAATGTGTCCAAGTCAAAATGTCATCAAGTGGTCAGTTCATTAATAGAGAACATCTGGTCAGTATTGACAAATCTTGTCAGCTGGTCAACCTAGATGAAGCAGCTTTCCTTCATCTGCCTACTTCTGAACCATTTGAGCCACATTATAAAGGGGGAATAATCTGATTAAAGGCAGGAAGCAACTAAAGCACAAGGGGTTGAGGGAGGGTACTGAGTAAGTCAATTCATCTGGCTCCATGGATTGAAGCATAAGGCACACAGAGCCTGAGACAGTTCCCAGCTTCTCCCCCGCCCCCGGCACATATCATGACATTGAACTTCTCTGAGTCTCCATACTGGACCGGTTGGTTTTCGTTTCATCAAGAAAGCAGAGGTTTATCTGATATTAAGTAACTAACTTTATATTAAAGTACTTTCTAAGGCTCCTCAAAATTAGAAAAGAGTAGAATTTATTATTAAACTTATTGTCAGAGATCTCCTTCATATGAGATTTTAAAAATAAATAAGACTAAAAATGCCAGCCCAGAGAAAGTGGACTTTGCACTCTAGGCCATGGAAAGCTTGTGATGAGATTTTAAGTGACACGATCGAAGTGGTATTTTAATGGGTCGGTCTTGCGGCTAGTGTGGCCTTGTTTTTATTGGGTCATATCTTTCTTCTTGTAAGTCAGGCGAGATAGAAAATAAAGATCCACAGAATACACTTTTGCTTTTTTAGAATTTACTATAGAAAATAGACATCACAAAACAACTTATGACATTTATGAATGTGATTTTCTAGCTATTGATCAGCCTTCTTGGGCTACAAATTAAGGTACTTACAAGAAGATAGTCTTAAAATGCTTTTAAAATAGACTTGTTCATGTAATAACAGTGTCTGGCTATGCTTTTAAGGAGATACTACAACCCTCTCTGTTGGTATAAATACACTGTGTTTCCCTTGTCCTATAACTTCAACCTGATAAATCCTACCATTGTTCAAGATATTTGCTGCACCTCACTGGGACTTGACTGCACCTCCCCTCTCCATTGCTGTTACTCTTATCTCTGTGATTTCCTTTGAACAATAAAATGTGAATGGAAGTGATACAGGTCACTTCAAAATAGAAACTTACATCCTTCCCATGGTTTCCTCACCTTGTCTTTCTGATTACTGTGGGCTACTGCAACCATAAATGATTTTACACACACACACATGCACACACACACACAATATATGTGTATATATATGAATAGAATTTTATATATATACATATGTGTGTATGTATGTATATACACACACATATGAAAGAAAACTTCTCAGCAGCCACACAACAAATACATGCTGGGATTCTTTCAACGTATCTAATCAATCAGTAACAGTCTTACACCCATGGTAATTTTAAGCACCAGAACTGCTCAAGAAATTAATTGGTCAACCAGTAACAGCCTCTTGCTTCTAAAAGTCAACCAGTAGTGATGAGACTTCCACAAGTACATCCTCCGACAATCAGTCAGTCAGTCGAAGATGATGTTAGCCTAGTAACTGTCCCTCCGTAGCTAGCGTAGGCACACTCTCATTTTGTCTGTGTGTCCATCCCCAGACTCTACCATCTAAACGTCCTATCAAGGATCAGTTCACTGCTTTGCTGAAAAAAAACAAAACAAAACTCCACCCTACATAGCTTTGACTCACTTAATGAAACAATAAATTCAGTCGTAAGGTTTTTGTTTTGCACAGTGAGTGGTGGCCTTATTAGACACAAATAAATGTCTGATAAGAGAGAGTTACTGTCAGCCTGGGTCTCCACAGAAAAGAACTGAGAGCAGAGCCTTGGTTGATCGAGAATAAGCACATACCTTAAGTGAGAAACGACTGTCATCTGCGTAACCTACCCAGATTTCCAGGTAGTTTATTAACACATAATAATTTACACTAAGCTGAATTATACAGATGGAAAACCAAAGTAATGACTATAGGAAATTACATAAAGAACACAAGCAGTGATAATTCACCTCCAACTCCTCATAAAAGCAGGATTTTCCTCTTTGGGATCAGGCTGCTTTTCTCACATTTAATAAACTCATTAGAAGTTTCCATGTTCAACACAGTATTTATTTTAGTTTGATTTTGTTATTTTATTAGAAAATTACTTTTTCTAAGTCCTATATTATTTTCAAAGACTTCTCACGTACAAAGCCTTCACTAAAACAACAGTAACAACAATGTGGGTAAAAGTATAAAGTACATAATATATGACATCTAAGGAAATAATATACTACATAATACATGATGCAGCCATAATGTTTAATTCTGAATCAATTTCCCCTAGAGCACTTTCCATTCAGTTTACAACAGAAATGAAATGTTACATGTGTCCAATTTTATTTGAATGTATCCATTTGAAAGGAAATAGTATGTGTATAATTCTATCTCATGTGATTTATTACTTTCTAATTTATAATTTTGTTGATCAATATATATTTTGAAGGATAGCTAATGATAAGATTTCAGGAACCAAAACTTATTGATTTAGTCACTATAAATTGAAAATATATATTTATATATGTATAAAGTACAAAGTTAGTAAACAGAACTCAGACTTGACTTCATTTAATAGTAAAAAGAACATTTAATATATAATTATAATAAAATGTGAGCAAGATAAATGGCATCATAACGATATAATTAAAATGGTGTGCAAGAGCTAAGAAAAATCACAAGTAAAGGTGGTGGAGCAGGTACATTAAAAGGAGGCCCTGAAATATGTGTAGGAGATTGCACATAGATCTGGCTCTGATCAGCAGAAGCAAAGCTGGATCACTCATCCGTTCGGTGTTGTCTTACCTACCAAGGTGAGGCTGCTGGCTCAATAACATGACCGGCCCATGTCCTGATATGTATCATCAGCATCCAGTGAAACCTGATAAGAAGAGAACAGGGAGTCTATGTTTTAGAGTCTGTTCTCCAGCTTTATCTACACACTTAGGCAGAAAAAATTTAACCCAAATACTTTAATAAGCCTTAGTGAAGTAGAGATTTCAAAGCAAGCAGATCCCTGGGAATTAATGCAGGGACTGTACACCTCTCTGAACTGTTGGCCTATGGGGACCCAGCCTTGTCAATACCTTGAGTCAGAATCTTTCTCAAAGTAGACTTAACTTCCTGTATTTTATTCCTTCTATATGGGTCAGAGCTTTAATCCAAAGCACTGAACCTCAGCTCAAGATTAATAGTGGTGAAAATTGTTAGTTAACTAGATTTGACGGAGCAGCTGACTGATAAGGCTTGATTATAGGCCTCATAATTCACTGGGAAAAATTCATTAGTCAACATTTTCCCCAACACTCCCTTGCTAGTAATAGTGAAAGCATCTTTCTACAGGCTTTCCTACGATTACTTTTCTCACTTGAGAAATTCCAGGATGAAGGGATTAAAAGAAGAGCAAATTCTTCATCTCTCACGTACAAAAGTGAGCAGCAACATGATTCAGGGAAATTTCCTGAAGTTATGATGAAATTTATAGCAGAACAAAAGCCACCTGGACCTATTATTTATTTTGCAAAGCAAAGTAAGACCTTTAAAAAACTCATATTCAATTTTATTAAGTAATATTAAAAAGCAATAGAGCTTCCAGGACACACAGGAATATAGTGCACATATCATTTATATGCAGTTGTGCATAAATCATTTCTCTTTTTTCAGTTGAATAGAATCAGAACTTCATGCCACTTTCAGAAAATATCCACTTAATTCTCAAGAAAAGTTCTATAAAAGAATGCTTATCAAATCCTCTAGGATAAGAATCAAGCCAAAATATGAAGTCCTTGTTATTATATGAACATTCTTCAAACTTTGACTTAGTAGAATTAATATCATTGCTGTCGTTATTACTTAAAATAAGTGAAATAATGGTCATATCCTAGGAAAGATAATAAACTGTCAGGGTCCATGAATGTGAATGGAACTAAGGTTAGAATAATTTTTAAAAGTCCCCTGCCTAGAAAGATTATTGTAATCAGCAGCCACTTTCTAAAAAAAGACAAGCACTCATTCAACTCCCTGCATTGGTTATACTACAGGGCCCAAAATAGAAGAAAAAATACTTCAGACCCAGTCTAAGATGCATTAATTCTACCAATTTAGTAGTTGCATGAGGTCACTTAAGTCTCCTCAGTTTCTTCATTCAGCAACTGGGATGAACTATTCATCAAGCACTAGGATCAAGGCTTTAACCAGCAAATGCAAGGATATATGGAATGGCACTGTTATATATTGTCAAATGTAAGAAGTCACAATTACCATACTTATATAAAGTCTTCATGACTTTGCATTCTTGGCTCATCAGCTGACCCCACTTCTCCATCACCTTAGCACTGATCTTCTTGGCACTGCCAGATATTCCCCTTCTCTTTCTTTTGCTCAATTTTTCTGCCTATAAAATTGAGTTGATCTGCACTAGTCACAAATATTTGTGAAATACATGTTTTAAAAGTTCCCTGAAACATTCAGAATAAAAAGCAACCCACAAATTCAAAGTTTTAGTAAGGTTTTCATGGCACTAAAGTATCCCCACAGCTCTCTAGAATTTGTGGGGATTTTCTATTCTTAGGACTCAAGCACAATAAATTGGATGAGGGTTACTGGGTCCTGGAGAGCAGTCCCAAACCGAAATCTCTGTGCAGAAGACTGAGAAAAACACTACAAACCTAGCTTCAAAATTCCACTACAAAACTGTTAGATGATACAGGTTCCTTCTACACACAGAGTGAGTATTGCAGACATTCAACTCTTTTGAAACAGGACATTCCACACCTATACATAGGAGTAAATAATCGCTGAAAAAGATAGAAATTGGAAGCAAGAAAAAGTTCAGATTATTTCCTTTTCTTTTAGCCGGACACATTTAACAATGTGAGAAGAACTCATCCGTGTTTCGATTAGCTCCCACCGATTCCAGCCAGTTTCGATGGATTAATCAAATTCTGGCTTTTGGGGGGAAGGATTTACTTAAAATCAGATTGATCTGTTGTTCTCATATTATCACTGGTAAATCTATATTTACTCTACTTTAGGGCTTCGGAAGAGTAATAAATTGTCACTAGTCCCGCAGTCTGCCTGAGTCTCAAGTCACACTTGAAATGAGTTTAATATTTAGGGCCCCTTTCAACAGTATGGTTGCCTGGCGACACTCAGTCGTAAACTTTTCCACAACAACAAAAAACACAACGGCAGAGGCAAGATTTCAAGAAGGTAGTGTCAGATTGTAAATTTCCTTCTTGACTTTTGAGGACAAAGCAGAAGATTTCACAAAGTAAAAGCAAAATTTCAGAAAGAACAGAGTGAGAGGTAGGGGTATGTGTGTATGTGTGTGTGTGTGTGTGTGTGCGTGCGTGTGCACACGTGTGCACCCTCGTTCACACATGGTGGCTGGAGTGCTTCTAAATGCTCTCTGCAGGGGCATTCCCATCCGTGAATCATGCCCACTGAGTGGTAAGGTCTTTCGAGACCATGCCCTTCCTTTCTTTGTCCGACACCACCCTGGACTGTGCACACTGTGAATGTGCCCCGTGGGTGCTCCTCACTAAACAACATGCATGGCTCAATCTCGTTATCATCTCCAGGGCCGGCTGTTCTTTGTATTTCAGAAGAAGAAGGGGCCACTAAAACGTCACGCCTTCGGTGTATAAGTACAGATTTTTGCAGGTAAAGAGCATCAGGTAGATCTTCCTGCCGAGAGAGCGGGCCTGCTAATCTGACACATCCAATGAGCCTTCTGGACCGTGAGGAGTTAACCCAGCCTGCTGGCCAAGCCAGCGAGAAAGAACCTACTCCCAGAAGCCACTGCCAGCAAAATTAATCCTGGAGCTTAGCATCTGGATGCTTCACCTGCCAGGCGGCCCCACTAGGTCTTTTTCATCACTGCGCCAGATTAAAAGAGAATGATGAGCACAAGTGGTTCTGCACCATCGGTGACAAGCGGGAAAACAGCAGCGAGCGTCCTCCACTGAGAATGAACCTCCTGGCTGCCTCCGGCTGTTAATGCCCTGGAAAGTGCCGGCACAGTGCCACACGCCATGTCCAGACACCACGCAACCTGGCTCCTGGAGAAAGACTCAGGAACATTGGGAGCCACGGGGCAGGGCATGCTGAACAAGTGCAAGCTACCTTCAGGGGGCCACCTGTCAAGCTTTCACCTGAGCAGACAGGATTTGCAAATGTGCTCTTTGGTTTCAGGCTGCTGGCAGCATTTGTCAGGACACTCGTTTTTATTCTTGGGCTGCTTTGTTTGTTCTGAACTTAATAGAAAATCAAACTTTCCCCCAAATGTATGTGCCACCTTGATCTTCTGGTTTTAAGAAAAAATTTTAAGCTGTCAGCTCCCTTGTTTTCACGGAGGTTTATTTGTCTATAAAATAAAATTTTAAAATACATGTTTTCTCACATGTTGGTTTAAACATTAGAAATCCAATTACATTATAGAGGAAATGCCCAGAGCTGGGAAAACAGTGCGTTCTACCTATCTAGGCAAAGGGCTAAAATTCTAGGAGGGAGGGCCAACAGGACAGACCTGATTTGCAGGGCAAGTACCACAAAGAAATAATGAGGTCCCAGGAGAAGTGGAGCTCTGATATGGGGAACTGAATCCGTGCCAAAGCTTTCATAAGATGTGTTTTTCTTTCTACTGCCAGATAAAGATCTACGTGGGATAGAGGAGAAGAAAGAAGCAAGGGAGCGGAAGTATTTGATGAAAAATGGAGAAGGATGCTCCCGTGCACCACTGAGGTTTGCAGTAAGGTTTTCTCCAAAGGTATCACGGGCAAGTTAAACAGTGAAAGTGTCTGGAAATTAAACAGTAAGCTAGGACAGAGGCATGCATTTCAAGAGCAGTCATGAAGAATGATACCATCTTTAGCACGGATAGCTAAAAATGGGTGACAAAGTAGCACTTTAATGAATTAAATCTCTGAGAACTGAGCCATATTTCCTAAGACTGGGTGCTTATTTTTGCAAATGAAATATCTAAAGTTTCATTTAGAAACTTTAGCCATCTTGTATGTCCTCTTTGTTGTAAGTTATACAACAAAGCTGAGGTTTTAAATTCGCAGCATTCGAGGCTCAGGGCTGGCTAGAATTGCAGTCCTGGGGTGAAGCACAGGGCCTGAGAGGGAATCCCCAAGTGAGTTCAACCACAGCTGGCAAGCCAGTCTCAAGAGGCATCTGTTTCCCCACAAATGACAAAAGTTTATCTTTCTTTGTGACAGTGTAGTATAAACTCATACATTGCATGGTTTCTCTTATATGAGAAGCCCAAACTATAAATAAAGAGTAAAATAAAAGATCATAGGAAGTAGGGAGATAGATCTTTCTCCAGGGGTAAGAGGATCGAGAGATGGAGGGAATGAGATGTGAAAGAGGGGAGGGAGAGGAGGTGGAAAAGGAACTGAGATGTTGTATACAGGCACAAACTCCACACCGGGAATGTAAACATTGTGCACTACTTTTTAATAAAAAAAAAACTATTAGCATTTAAACATTATAATGTACAAAGTGGGCCTGAGATTTATCTCAGTGGTTCCAGCGCCTGCCTCTTAAGCGCAAGATCCTGAGTTCAATCCCTGGTAAGTACATACGATGCTGGGCGTGGTGACTCATGCCCACCAGCAATCAATACCACATACCACAGTGCCGGGTATGGTGGCTCAAGCCTCTAATCTCAGCACTCAGGAGGCAGAGGCAGGAGGATTGCTGAGTTCGAGGCTTGCCTGGGCTAAATAGTGAGCTCAGGGCTAGCCTGAACTGCAAAATGAGACCCTATCTCAAAAAAAAAAAAAAAAAGCTTTCTCACGCCTTTATTTTATTTGATCCTCCCATAGTGTATTTTACAGGTGAGCAAACCATATTCAGAGAAGTTAAGTGAGTGCTTTAAGAGCAAACAGCTTAAGAAGTAACAGAGATAGACTTCAAATACATAGTTTCTAACCAATGTTTCTTTGGCAGTAGTTCTGTTTCTGCTTCCCAAAGGTGGGTTGCACACAGGAAAGTAGGGAGTATGAAATACACTCTGTTAGGAGGCAGAAGAATAAATGAAATAAAGTTGCTGGTTATGGCACATGTTAATTTAGACAGAGTTCTTTACTTTCTATTTCCTTCCCTACAAAGCAGTTTCGATAGTTACAGTCTTCATGACTTCTGTCGTAGTATTTCACAGTGAAGCACTCTTTACAATTCAAAATAAGATGCTAAGTTTTACTCCTGTTAGAAACTAAAATAATCAAAATTTCAATCACTTGTGTCTAAACAAAGTTTCTGGGGAAAATTCTAGGCTAGAGGCAGGAGGTATGCAGGAGGCAGTGTGATATGTTATCACAGCTAGTAATTATGGAAATATTTCCTCTTTGATTAATGGCTCTCCCTCCAGTCCCTTAAGGGACCCTCCTCTAGACCTTTCAGATCTCATCGCAGAAAGTAACTAAAGGAGCGATGCTGGTAGACTTCTGCCTGGATCCTAAGCCTGTGTCAGAGCCTGTGCCCACCCCCTTGGAGCAGCCCTGATCAGTGTGAGCAGAGCCTCTCTGTGCATTTGCAACTCACTTTCCAGTGTGGCCGGAGATGTGTTGCTAACCCCAGACTCTGTTCTTATAATCAAGACTCATGTGAACAGAGTACTACTCTGTTTGGCTATAATAATAATTCTGGGAAATGAAAACATGTTGCTAAGTTAGAAAGTTCACCAAAATGAGATGCTTGACCTCTAGGAACATTAGTGCAACTACAAGCAAGTTTTAAACTTGAGAGAACTAAGTTGATTATTCACAATTCTTTGATAAGAGAACAACTAAAGACTGCTTCAGTTATCCAGAAATGTGTTCCTCTGACTCACAGCAATATAATGCAGTTCTACTTGGAAAGATGTCTCTCCAAAGCCAGCTAACCAAATTGCATAAACAGTGACTCAGGACTAGATATTTCAGACACTGAATACCAATAACACTTGCCTCCAGTTTGGAGTCTGAGGATGCCTCCACATCTGTCAAATGAAAATGAAGATAATCCAAGAGAAACTACTGATATGATTTGTAGACTAACATGATGTCTTATCCCTCCTTACTCAATGATACTAAAACAAACCCTAACAAAATGATCATGGCACATATGAAGATCTTTAAAAAAAACAGAGCAACCTAAGTATAAAGATACCAATGAAAAACCTACTTTTGAAAAAGAGCTACTATATGAAATGAAAGATAACAGATTGTTTTTGTTGACAACTGTTTTTTTACTTTCCACAAATTCAACAGAACACAGATTTTATGAAATAATATAATGTTAACCTTTACGTGGAAAGGAATTGACTAGATCTGACACATACCAAAAGAAAGTAACTCTGACTAGAAAGACAAAAATTGTAATGACTTAACTATAACAAAATTAAATTAATCATTTGCTTTACTATTACAAAGGACTAAGTATTCTCAGGATAAAAGGTAAGCATGAGTAATTTTATACAAAATTAAATAGACTACAAACCAATACTTCA
>PVIC010056595.1:0-10884 GCA_004025085.1 Thryonomys swinderianus
TGTGATGAGGGGAAGGAATAAATATGATACAGAAAGAAAATAAAAGAACATGTATAAAGGGGGGAGGAGGGGGGAGTGGGTAGGGATATGGGTAAAAATGAGAATTAACTTGTGGCATATACTGGTACAAATTTCCCAATGTTATATGTGATTTTGAGATGTATATAAATTGTACCAATAAAGAATTCAATTAAAAAAATAAAATAAAATTGAACTCAAAAAAAAATTCATCAGAAGGAAGTAGCAGGTATTTCTGCTGTGATGAAGGCAGGACTTTGTATGGATTTCAAAGGTGTGCACTCGGTGATGCAGAGCATGATGTGACAATACAAGCTGAGTTATAACCCAGTCAAGTAATTGAACATTAACAATTAAAAGCAAAGACAAGTATTTAGATACATCTCAGACTCTACCCAAGTCACTGTGTGGCTGAAAAATGTAGACTGGCATCCACAATATTCAAGTCCCAGAAATAGCTGAGCATTGAGGCCAGAGTGGCTAAGAAACAGTGCACCAAACTTGCTCAATTGCTGAAGAAAAGCAGTTTCAAACCTAAGAACTCCTCTGACTCCTGACTGTCCTCTTCTTACTTATTTTACTAACAGGCATTCGTCAGACACAGATGACTTTGCATGAAACAGTGTTGCTGTCTGGGAGAATGATAGCTGCAGAGGAAGGTGCTACTTCTCTGAAGTCTAAAATACTTACCACAGACTCAACAGGGACTAGAATGTGCAATAGACTATGGCTGCCATATGCAGTCTTGGTAGGAAAACTTCCTGTCCAACAAAACGTGGACGCTCTCCGGGACTTACACAGGGTCAGATTTCCAGGAAGAATGGCCTTGGGAGAGGTGGGAAGACATTAAATCTCTTATTAGGTTTCCTATCAGGGAACTAATCAATATCATTCACAACTGAAGCATAAAGTTGAAAGTACATCACAGTTCATTGTGTTCTTCTTTCACTAACAATTTTTAAGTACCACTAACTCCTTTATAAAAATAATGGACACTTGAACTCCCTCAGCTTTTATGAAATTTCCTTTCTCCTACTAAATTAAAAACAAGTTAATATTTTGCTCAATGGCAGTAATTCCATTTTTAAATATTTACTTACTCATAAGTAATTTTTTTCTTTTTGCTTTGTTTACCAAAACAGTAATTCTTTTGAAAATGTCCCCAAAAGCAAAACACAAAGAAGTTTCTAGTATTGTGTGACTGCACTTCTCATGGCCATGTGTTCTTACTTTCACAGTGAATGCACTTCAGTTTCATTTTGCCAGTCAATAAATACTTTGTCATGAAGTCATTTAGTGTTCCACTCAGGTATAACAACGTTGCTTTCAACTCTACTTAAATTTAAAGAAATGTATGTAACCAACCCAAAATGCACCATAAAAGCAATGATTATATTCCTCTTTTTACTGTACCTTGATGAAATAATTGTTTTCATATTATCATCCTAACAGTAGAACATTGGTAGTCACACACACACACACACACATACACACACACACACACACTTATTTTTTTTTACTATTTTGGAAAAACTGTTATACAACAAAAATATCTGAAAAAAAGAAATTTGAATATTTAGAAGAAGAAAATATGAAAGTGTTATTCTAGGCTTTAATCTTATATATGCCATATTACCTTGAGGGAAGAAAATTTAGCTCACTATAAGCATAATAAGTCAACAAGCTTGATTTGAGACATATACAGTGGTGTGAGTGATAACATATCTGAGAAAAATGGGTTTCTGGGAAGGCGCAAAGGATCTTCAGAAGAGCAGAGTAGATTTTAGGGCCCCCTGGTGGTATAATATCATGGGTCAGGAACCCCTTTGCTTGGAATTTTCAAGAATTTTTTTTCCAATTTAGAAAATAATGAAGACTCATTTTAGAAATTTTAAAAAAGAAAGTACTCCAGTGAAAGAATAGAAGAAGTAAATTAATATGAGTGGTTTTTTTTTGTTTTTTTTTGTTTTTTGTTTTTTCCACTCAGGGCTAGTGTATCAATTAAAAAGGTGACCAGGATGGGGCTAAGATATGAATTGAGTTAAATCCCTCCTGTGATTGAACACTTTCTTCACTTGATCCACATCAATCTTTAAGTGATGGCGCTATCTCCCTTTTCACGATGAGAAAACTAAGGTTTGAAGAGGTAATGCAATGTGTCTAGAATCCCAGGGTGAATCCTAATGGAGCTTTGACTCAAACCCTGCCTACATTTTCTAAAGCCGAAACTGGAGCCTCTGCTAGTGTTCCTCGGTGATAACAGCACACCACAGTCTTCTGAGAAAGTGTGCACCTCGTTGCACATATGGTGCTCACAAGGATTTTGACTTAGTTATGGAAAGCACCTCAGCTGGCACCATGGCAGGAGGCCTCCCTCTGTGGAAAAAAGCACAGCAGCTCCCCAAGTCCCCCTCCTTTTGCCTCTCAGCCGTACAGTTTGCTCTTCAGTGTTCATGGTTACAAGTGGAGATACTGAGTATATCCATTCCTCATGTCAGCCTAGCAGATTTAGGGTAAGACATGGCTTGAGAAGCAGACTTAGTAAACTACTGAAGTACATCCTGAGAGAGCAGGTTTTGAAGATAGATCCAGGATTGGAATAAATCTCTGGCTTCTTTTGGTATTTTGAGGGCAGGAAGGGGTGCTGAAACAGTGGTTGATTGCCTTTTATTGGGATTTTCATGATGTTCTGGGTTTATGCATTTATTCACATCAACAGAAACCGGATCAGTTTAGGGGCAAATGTTTTCACACAAACAAAAATCAAGGGTAATAAAATAAAGGGAAACATCTGTTGAAGCCAGGACAGATCCTGCCTGCGAAGCAGAACGTTGGCTCACGAGCTCTGGCTTCACCACCAGGCAGGTGTCACCAGAATCCAGACTTGACCAGGGAGGTTGCTGGTGGTACAGTGGAATTGGATCAGGGTGCTAAAACTTAATAACTGCAAATTGAATTGTCTCTTTGCTTTCTTCCCTCTCTAGTACACACACGCATATAAACATTAAATTTTATTTATTATTTTTTTATTTTTATTTATTAGTACATGATTGTAGTACATAATGTTTACATTGCTTGTGGGGGAGTTGGTACATGTACAAAAATATCTTAATTTCTTTTTCTTCCTTTTCCTTTCCCTTTCTCCCCTCCTATCTCCTGACCCTCTTCTTTTTTTAATGACTGTATCTTGTTACTTTTACACAGTTCCCATTCCTTTTTCTAAAATTACTTCTGAAGAGTGTAAAAAAAGACACTAAGCAAAGGGGTTGGCATTACAAATAACCTGGTATACTCACTATTGGTAACACTTTTTTGAGTTTTAATCTTTTACGCTGCTGATTATAATTGATGCAAACATTGATAGATAAATACACTATCCCAAAGCTAGTAGCACCACTAGCACCATAAGTTATATTGTAATTTACTATATTTTTGACCTTCCTGTTACATTCTTGAAAATACTGTACTATAAGTGTAGCATGAAAAAACTAAATGTTCTTTGCAATTTTTTAATATTTCCCCCTTAATGCAATTCTATACTATAACCTATTTTGATGAAAGAAATCAGGCATTATCCAACTGATTTGAACTTAACATTTACTAATTGGAATCCCAACCTAATTTAAAAATCAAAATGGGAATAAAGTCAATCTTTTAGACCTGAAAATGGAACCATACCTCAACTCAGGAAGAAGCAGTTTCAGAAAACTGAGAACACGTGGTACAAACAAACAAATTTTCTACACAAAGTTTGCTCATAGACTTGAAAGCCTAATTTTAAACTTCTAGGGAAGTAAAGTCTGCCATGCAAAATTTAGATGGAAAAATTTCAAGAACAGAAAAGAGGAGAAAGAGAAAAAATTATCAACTTGACACTGAAATTGACACAATAGTGGGTAAAGGTTGATACATAAACTAAGAAGCACTTCACTTCTCTAAGTGAATTCACTCTGTGGTGAGAGAGATAAACTATTGAAGCAGAAGAAACAGAGAGAGCAAAGATTGACCCTAAAAGAGGAAAGGAAGTAAAGGAAGATGAGATTGGTCTGTCAGCATGACATCCAACCTAGTTGCCCCCTACCCCCCATCTGAATTAGTTGGTCCCTGGAAACTGCAGGAGAATGGGAAACATCCCAGGGACTGAGCCAGACGGAGATACTGACACAGCGAGAGGCAGATGTGGCCCACAGAAGTCAGCCCGGAAGTGAGGCAATGGCCCACTTCCGGCCAGTATCCGGAGAGGCTAAGTCTGGGGAAACACAAAGGTTATGGGTATGAATCACGTCTAGAAAAGTTTATTTATGTCTTCATCTCTCAAGACATGAACTAATGGCTTATGAGAGAATAATTATCTTGGAATTCATACTCTTTAATTTGGTAACAGAACTGCTTTGGAAGTATTTCTCAAAGCTTCCAGATCTTGTTGGAAAATACAATTTAAAACAAATAAATCTTTGATCTGTCTCATTTTTCAGAGGGGTTACATGTGTACTACTTTTCAACAAAACCAGCAATAATAAACTATGTGTGGCAACTTTTAAAATCCCTAAAAGAAATACACATGCATCAGAATCAAGCACTTCAAACGTCCTGTAAAACATAGTAGAATAGCATTCTAACTTATTTGTTCCTTTTAGTAAACATGAGAGTGATTTCCTTTGTATCACGATATTTATATGATGAATGCTAAAAATGAAAGTGCCCATGTTACCCTAAGTGAAATTTCCATCCTAAGAGATATATTCAATTTCTACTTCCCAGAAATATTCTAACATTTCAAATAATGTTCATTTGCCTCTGACAGCCTACTGTGACAAAAATAATGCACTAGATGATTCTCAAAGAAATGCTATTCAGAAAGTTATTGAGAGTCAGTATCATTAAAGAGACATTACTAGGGTAATTCAGTCTCCAGTTGTATCTTGCATTAAATGAAAATAGCTCATCATATGCTGTCAAGCCAGGAATTTTACTATTTAACCTTAGGGCTTTGGGGAATAGTGGTATTCTAAACAAACAAATATTTGCAGCTCAAGTGTCTTAAATTATCAATGTCTACAAGTGTAAATGTACACATATGGCAGATTAATATACCAGGACTCCTAACACAGAGACAAATGTTAGGTCATCTATTATTGAAATTTAGTGTAGTCAAGATTTCTCAAACTATCAAACTTTTAAGAAATTCACACAAAATTTCCATTTTGCTATTATGAAAGCATAAACACTGGAGATGGGATAATAGAAAAAAGTAAGAAATCATGACTATTGTTATTAATTTATAGTATATTATCCCAGATAAAGAGATATGACACCATGTTTCAATGGGATGCACTAACAAAATAGAGTAGAATCTTATAATGTATTTGGATCCCAGAACTTTCACTGGGTAAGGAAGGCTGAAATTTTTAAACAAATGGACTGGTGAATGAAGTGTCAAACACCATGTGATAAAAAATGACTATTAGTCACAAGGTACACACAAATACACATTGAGGTCAGTTACTACACCCAACCTACCACCCTTTGCCTTGTTCCTCACCTCCTTGGGCCTATTCCCAAAAGTGAACACAAGTGACCACCACTTAAGTTTTGCAGCTTTAGAGAGAGCTTGATACGTGGCATACATATCAAAACAGAGAGGAGAATTGAACAATTCTAAAACAACATGCTTTGTGATTTCTAGACCTGGATATGAGTCTTTATTTTATTGCTTCCTAACATGGAGATAAGAATATTGACCTCTAAACCATGCATTATACTACATTCTTATAATCCCAAAATGTTTTGGCAGAAGGATTATGAGTTCAAGGTCAGTTCAAAGCCAGCCTGAGCTATACACAGACATTTGTTCCAGAGCAAAAACAATAAAACAAAACAAAACAAAACAAAACAAAAAAACCCTTTCAATTGTTGGAAGACATAAATCTAGACAATCACTAAGAACCTGCATTTTTTTTTTTTTTTGAGACAGGGTCTTGCTTTGTAGTTCAGGCTGGCCCTGAGCTCACTATGTAGCTCAGGTGAGCCTTAAACTCAGCAGTCCTCCTGCCTCTACCCCCCTAGTGCTGGGATTACAGGCATAAGCCACCATGCCTGGCAGTACCTGCACTTTTTTTCTTTTCCTTGGTGGTACTAGGGATTGAACTTGGGTCCTTGTGCTTCCAAGGTAAGCGTGGTACCACTTGAGCTAAATCCCTAGCCCCTAGTACCTGCACTTTAAAAAGTCCTATTCAAGTACAAATCATTTTATTTATACTTCAGTGCCAGGATAGCTTCCAAAGGCCAGAAGATAAATAAGAAAAATATGGGAATAATTAAAGCTGTTGTAAACCAATTAGTTCAACAGAAGGGAAAGGAAGGAAAAAATGTGATTTGGATGTGACATTACACATCCTCTGTGGTCTAGAGGTGGGAAGCCTGCTGTGAACTTGAATTTGCTGAGTTTGTTCTACCTCAACATTAGTCCTGATGATTTACATGAGAAAGATGAGCCTTCTATCTCAACATTAATTTATTAATAATTCCTAAGTATAGTAACATTGGCAATACAATTTTGGAGGGTTCAGTTCTCGTCAGTGAGACTCTCTAAGAATTGTTTTGAAATATCTGAGTGGATGACTTAAATAGAAGTCTGAAGAAAAGCTGATGATAGAATGAGCTTCAAGTAACACACGGACCATGAAAAAGAAAAAACTAGAGGAGATGAAACCTCTGACAGTGAGAGTGGGTTGTGCTTTAAGAAATGAACTGTGTTTTTGCAATGTGCAGCTGAATCTAATCAAAAGAGGAGTTATTTTAACACTCTGAAAATGAGAGACTATTACCAAATTAGAGGCTGTTCAGAATTTTCGAAGTACCAGCCAAGAATTGTTCTAATAAATACTTCTCCACATTGTGTATGTTCTAGGACTGAGTCTGAAACCCTCCAAAGACCACTTCTTTAAATAAGAAGATAATCACAGGCATCCTCATTTGTAGTAATAGACTATTCCTCAGGTGATTAAAAATTATGCCGACAAAGGGACTGGGGACTTAGCTCAAATGATACTGCACCAACCTTGGATGCAGAAGGGCTTGAGCTCAATCCCCAGTACTGCAAAAAAAAAAAACAAAAAACAAAAAACAAAAAACAACAACAACAACAACAAATATATATATATATATATATATATATATATATATATATATATATATATATATATATATGGCAACTACTAGAAATTGAACTTACATACTATTAAACCCAAAGCTACAGGAGGCATATAGCTTAGAAGAAGGCGTTCACTTAGAACAACAGTGATGTAGTGTACTATAACTCATTGTCATAGGACACAGGTAAGCTATTGCTCTTACCTTGCACAGAGTTGAGGCCCAAGTGACCTACCAAAGATGGAAGAGGTCTGGAATCTGAAGTTTGGAGATTAAGCATCAAACCCATGGGACACTGCAAAGGTGTCTAGGGTCCTAGGTTTACCAGAAGGCTGCTAGAAATGTATGAATGCTAGTGAAGTGCAATGAGATTTCAGAAACTTGGAGAATGGGGAGACAAGGGGCCCTGAAAACAAACTCTCCTTCTTTGTGAACAAGCCTGGCAATGGCCTGAGTTATGTGGCCCTTCTTACATTTACCTCTACATTCACACTTTGAATGACTCAGAAATATTAACAGTGCACAGAGATTTTGGGAGGTTATCACTCATGAATAGGATCGAGAGAAGGAAAACGTGACTGAGCACTGGTTTATCCAACAGAAGCTAATTACAAGTTTTAAGAAAGGAAAGCAAAACTAAATGTGTGTAATGCTAGTTATGGCCGATTAAAATATCTTTCAGTTCCTACTCTTATAGTAAAATTTTTATATTTTAACAACACAAAAAACAATAAATAATGTGCTTTGTACATGACACAAAATCTCAGGTGGCAGTTTGGAGAGTGTTCATAACAAGAAACTTCCCAATAATCCCCTAGTGGAAGTGATCCATGGCCGCGTGTTCCTGTCACCCATCGCCTATAGAGCACAGTACCTGAGACACAAGGAAAGCCTCTGGTAGCCTCCTGGGTGGCCCTGTCTTTTTTCATAGAAATGACAGAATTTGTGAGAATGTATATACAGCATGAGAAATTTCTGACAGGAATACAAGGGGAATTATTGCAATAACACTTTCTATTCCTCTTGGATCATCCTTTTTCTACCTTGGTAAAAGAGCAAAGTGGAATCAAGGCAAAAAGGAAGACCAAGAGTCATGAATTGTGTTATCCTAATGATACTTGCTTTTAAAATTTTTTATTTGTTATCTATATACCTCTATTATTCTTTCATTAGCACTAAAAGCCTTTAGTTCTTCAACTCTTTCTGAGGTCAAGGAACTCATCACATATACTAAAAATTTGGAAAGATGAAGGGCAAGTAGATAAGGGTAGAAAAGAGACACAAAAAGTGATGGAAGAGTTTGAGACTATGGATAACCTAAATGTGCTGATTTGATCATTAGAGTACAAAAGTGTGAAAATACTACACTGAATCTGATAAATATGAAAAATTATGTATCAATCTTTTAAACAAGAAAATTAAGAAAAAATAAAAAGAGAAAACAAAGAAGAAAATCCATTCATTGCTTTTGCACACTTGTCATAGAAAAAATTACAAATTTATATTAATAGACATCAATAAATGTAAAGACACTTATCAGATTTGTGTTGCCAAATGCCAGGCACATGATAGAAATATAGTGTTATATAAAACAAACAGTAAAGAAAAGAGGAGATAGAGAAAGCAGGTTATTGTTGATTTGTATAGTACTACAGCTATGTTGTGAAATGCAAACTCACTGTCTATAATGAAACACACTTAGAAATTGGCGAGTTCTCAGTATTTTGCAAGCCACTGCTGAAACACCTAGGTTGATACTTCTTGAAATAAATGGAAACATTAGCAATGAACCCTACATTTTCTACAGTGAAGCTGTCACAGTTCTGTGTCAGTTTTTTGCTGTGTAGTTCATGGAGCTCCTCAAGAGTTAGTATCGGCTTCACTTAATAAGAGCTGATAGAGTCAGAGAGGACTCAGGTTCCCCCGGCGCCATTCCATTCCCAGTGCTGAGGTCTGAGGCCTGCCGACCCGCCCTATTCCACTCTTGATCCATGCAGTGAGGACTTAGGTATGGACTCCGGGCACCATCCCCACCGCAGAGGATTGAGGCCTGCCAGCTGGCCCCACCCCACCTGGAGCTTTGTTATGAGGACTGAGGCCCCAGAGAAGGCGTAGCCATTTCCTGCATCCCTCCACACTGGAGCCATGCTGAGTGAACAGGCAAGATTAAAAAAAAAAACAGGGGGGGGTATCTAGCTTCTATTTTGCCATCTACTCCTAGATTCCCGTTTACCTCTTGTCCCCCACACCCTCTCCTATATTCCTGTCAGAAGCAATACCCAGAAGTAAAGGACTCTTAGGCTGCCCTATCTTTTCTCCTGTACTATTATAAGAAGGTGTGCAAAGTCTCCATTGGTCTTACAGCATACAGTTAGTACTGTTTATATATGCCCTTTTATCCTTTATTGCCCGCTGGCATATATGAGGTTCTCGAGTCTAGGTGATCTTCATAAATCTGCTAACCATATTTCACTCTCCTCCTGTCTCCCTACCTTCCTGAGTCCCCAGTGACCTCTTTATCCCCAAAGGGTTCAGGAGGTACATTTACGATCTACATGTATACACATTGCTGATTAATTCTAAATTTTGGCATATGGACATTGAGGTAACTCATGAGCTCAAAGTCTCCAGAATAGAAATTAGCAAAACTTTTCATTTTATTTACTGTGTTTAATGCTGATATTGGCACTGATTGTATTATGGTAATAAACATGATATGATTGTTCTATTCAACTACCTCCCATGATGTGTTAGAAATGAGAACTCTCAAGGGGCATTGCAGATTCAAGAAGGACACCTCAGAAAGGTGCCACATCCAAAGGGCCCCAGATAATAGAAGAAAGAGACCTGCAAAAAACATTGCCCTGTCATCAGGCAAAAAATCAAACAAAGAGTATTAGTAACAACAAAAGAGTAGAAATGAGAAAACATACAAAAAACCAGACACAAAGATCACCACCACAGGGAAATTCATATAAAAGGGAAATAGGGCAAACTGAAACTCCAGGACTCTTGGAGATGGTGACTAAAGCAGATCTAGTAAAATGGAAATCAGAACTCATCTCTGAGATCAAAACAGAGATACTGGACAGAGTGAAAGACATAATTAAAGAAAAGATCAGTGAGATGATAGAATCCAAGATAGCAGAAGCAATGGAACCTTTTAAACAGCTTCAAGCAGAGCTCCAGGGAATGATGAAGGACAACGGAAGCTTGTGAAGTAGGATGAATGAAGCAGAGAACCGAATCTCAGACCTAGAGGACAGCATAGCAGCCAACAAGCAGGAAAGATATAATCTGTGGAAAAGAGCAAGGGACCATGAGAAATCAATTCAATAGCTTCTAGATGACTCAAAGAAAAATAATATAAGACTGATTGGAGTCACTGAGGAAGCAGGAGACAATATAAAAGACATAAAAAAGCTATTGTCAGAGATAACAACAGAAAACTTCACAGGAAAAGAAATAAACATACAGATCAATGAGGCCTATCGAACTCCTAAACACCATGACATAAAATTATCTACACCTAGACATATAATTATCCAGGTTCCAGATGCAAAACAAAAGAAGGAAATACTGAAAGCAGTGAGAGAAAGGAAGAAAATCACCTACAAAGGGAAGCCCATCAGGATCACAGCAGACTTTTCAACACAAACACTCAATGCAAGGAGAGCGTGGAGAGAAGTATTTCAAGCATTGCAAGAAAACAAC
>PVIC010056596.1:0-10903 GCA_004025085.1 Thryonomys swinderianus
TTCCACTCTATAAAAGCTGTCCTACTTTCTAGAGCTCATTTGCATCTACAGGTGTTCATGCCAAAGAGAAGATCCAGAAATTGTCTATCTGTGATCTATTGATTTCACTTATTAGTATATCCTCCAGGTGTCTCCATTTGCACCTAAATGGATCGATCTTGTCATTCTTTATGGCAGAGTAATACTCCATTTTATTTAAAAACCATATCTTCTTTATCCACTCTCCAGTTCCTTACCCTTGATTTTTAGAACAAAAGGAAAACTAATAATAGAAATAAAGGAATACTAGAAAGTAAAAACATGGCTTTTTGTGAAAACAGATAATACATAAGAGTGTGAATTTGCTTGTTCACTACTGCACTTCCCTACGGTGGGGGAGGGGACAGAAATGGAACTTCTACTAGACCAAAGCTACAAGTGCAGTGCCCTTCTCAGGTCTTCTTCCTGCCTCTCACATCTACCACCGCCTGTTGTTAGCTAGGTAGGGCTTTGGTCTACTGACCTCTTTTCCCCATCCCCTCCACAAATTGTGTGACCTGTTTCTGAATTGCATACTCCTCCAGTGGCCTGGTTTGCATCACAGCATGGACACTTGTGCTTCTGTGTCCTTCCCATAGCATTCCTAGACGCGCCCTAATCTGGGCTGTGGTTCCAGAAACTATAGCAAATATCCCTGCTATGCCCCTCTCCATGTCAGTAACCAGTTCTCATTACTTCTGTTCTCTCTCCTCCATACAAAAGTACCTTAACATGTATAGGTTACTCTTGTAGGACCAGAAGATCAGGCATATTAATTATCCTGATTATGTGCTTGATCTGTGAATTTGCATAAAAATTACTGTGTACATATACAGCGCAATGTTTAAGGAGGCAAGGCGGGTCCTGGGTTTGAAACCAAGCTCTGACACTATACAGCAGGGAATCATATAAACATCTGCTTCATCAGGTTATTAATAAGATGTATGTTAAGTGCTTTACACTAGGCTTAGACTCATTAGGCACTCCAGTTGTGGCTATTCTTAAAATTAATTTGACGCTTTGGTATTTTAGTATGTATAAAGGTAGGGTGCTTATTTCTTTTACTATATTTATTTTCATACTATGGCCAAGTTTTAAAAATTTAACTGAATGTTACATGTGTTGCTGATGGGAAGATGCAAACTTCTCTGAAGTATTTTTTTCCTCATAGTCATAGTTTGCCACATTCCAACCTTTTTTCCCTATAATAGTTGTGTAGTTTCATCATTTCTTCATTTTTTGCCTCTGTTAAATCCTATTGGAGCAAGTGATATTAACTTTGAAGATTCACCTTTATGTAATATGCTGTTTTATTTTAATCTTCACCTGTCACAGGGACCCAGACAGTGAGGCATTTCCCAGGAAAGTGCTTTGTTCACTTTGTTCACTCTAGTTCTAATCATTAAAGATTCTTTTCTTTTTTGATAAGCTCTTTGTAAGTACTTTTAGTTGTTAGTTATTTTATCGGTTTTTTATCAAAATAAGTGATCTGGGTAATGCTTTTAAAGAAAATAAGTTTACAGCTTTTAGTATCTGCCAAGTAGGAGGCAGATGTTTGTGTAGTTTTCAGTAATTTTTTAGTTGACTATATAATTGTGCTTGTGATAACAGTAGAAGGTGAACAGTTGAAGCTGTTGGTTGTTCACTGTTAGGTTTAAAGCACTAAACTTGTATAGGAACCCTCATCTTTATCTTCAGCTCTCCCCTGTTGAGTGTTAAGTGCTGGGTTCAAGAAATAATATTTTTGAGATGTTGAGACTTATTTCTGCTCTCTGAGCATGTGTTCTTCTATTGTTAGTGTCCAGGCTACTGGGTAATTGATGTTAATTTGATTTTGTTTCAGGTAACTTTGTTACAGAGGGTTATGACTCTATCTGTATTTCCTGGTAGAGGTGTTGAATATAGAAATGAGCTAAATGAGTCGTTTTCTATCACTGTCTCTGTGGTTCATCTTTGCTATACACCTCGGATTGGTAGCCCTGTGTTTAACACCATATCAGGAAACAAATGAATTTCTTTCTCATTTTAATTTCTGTTTGCATATGGCCAAGCAGCAACTTTTTTTTTTTTTTTTTTTTTTGAGACAAGGTCTCGCTTTGTAGTTCAGGCTGGCCCTGAGCTCACTATGTAGCCCAGGCAAGCCTCAAACTCAGCAATCCTCCTGTCTCTGCCTCCCGAGTGCTGGGATTACAGGCGTGAGTCACCACGTCTGGCACTGTGGTATGTGGTATTGATTGCTGGTGGGTGTGAGTCTCCACGCCCAGCATTGTATGTGGTTACCAGGATCAAACTCAGGACCTTGCTCTTGAAAGGCAGGTGCCGGAACCACTGAGCTAAATCTCCGGCCAAGCAGCAACTTTTAATAAAAGTGAACAGCCCTGGATTAAGGGTTTATTGAGTGTTTGTTAATTTTAATTTTGATATAATACTCGTTAGACACTGA
This sequence comes from Thryonomys swinderianus, assembly GCA_004025085.1. Taxonomy (NCBI): domain Eukaryota; kingdom Metazoa; phylum Chordata; class Mammalia; order Rodentia; family Thryonomyidae; genus Thryonomys; species Thryonomys swinderianus. The sequence continues at coordinate 2,462 of PVIC010056596.1, forward strand.
ACTTCAGGAATCAGTATCTAAGACTTGGTGCTATTCCAGATTTTTATATAATTACATCATAGTTTTATGCACTGAATTCATCCAAAATTATACAAATGGGCATTTTTCTCTTACAGTAGTTTTTCTTTTTGAAACCCTTTACTGTCCTCTGGAGTAAAATATTCTTGAAATACAACAAAAGCATGACTACCATCACACTCAAGTTTTACCTTGTATAACTGTGCATCATAACGTGTCCCACAGATGTGCACATTCAAAGATGAGGAATCCACAGCTGACATCAAAGGGTTTATAATCATTGCTAGTTCACTTTCATGTTTGTAATTTATTTGGAGCAAAATAAATATATAGATATCAGTAGTGATGACATAACACGAATAGAGTAGGTTTTCAATGTTGCGTCCATCCTTTGTGGTACACTGCCCAGTAGACTGTAGATTAAGGAAAAGGTCTTGTCGCAGGAGGCTGATGGTTTCCAGGCACCAAGAAGAGGATGAAGAACTCGCTGGTACAGAGACAGAGGGAAGACTATAGAGGAAGTGGCTGTGGAGGTGACTAACCTTTGAGGATCAGTAAGATGTCAGTAGACAGAGGATGATGCAAAAAGTCATCCAAGGGCCAGAGACTTAGCTCAGTGGTTCTGGCCTGCCTGGCAAGGGCAAGATCCCTGGTTTGATCCCCGGTAACCACATAAAATAGCCGGTGTGGTGACACGCCCACCAGCCATCAATGCCACATACCACAGCGCCGGGCGTGGTGGCTCACGCCTGTAATCCCAACTCTCGGGAGGCAGAGACAGGAGGATTGCTGAGTTCTAGACTTGCCTGGGCTACATAGTGAGCTCAGGGCCAGCCTGAACTACAAAGCGAGACCTTTTCTCAAAAAGAAAAAAGGTCATCTGAACCGAAGAAGAAGAAAGTATGAGGAGTGAGCCAGCAGGGAGAGATGTCTGAGTGAGAGTTGGGCACAAGAGCCAAGGTGCGATCTGGAAGCTAAAAGTGTGAGTTTGGTCTCTTTTATGTAGATACGATCATTGAAACGGCATCAACAGACACAAGTTAAAGAAATTACACTGTAGAGAGAAGAAGCAGGGGTGTCTTTCAAGAAACGCACTGTTTTGGGAGGCGTAGCTAGGCCCCTTGTGGTAGAGAGAGATAGGTGTAAACAAAGGTCAGGGAGTTAAAGAGACAATCAAGAACTCTGATTTCAAACTGAGAGACATGTGGAAAGAAGGTATTCTGAGAGGGGCCAGATTATACAAGGCTGGAGAGGATGGCGAGAAACTGTGGCATGGTCTCTGTGGTTCTTGAGGAGACCCATGACATATTTAGGAAGGTAAGGAGGCGGGTTTGGCTGTTGCATGACTGAAGTATGCTACTTGACTATATAATCTAGCAAAGAACAGGAGATGTCCATGACTTGCCCTGTTTTTCAATCCTCCCATGTGTTGCTTTTTTTTTTTTTGTGACAGGGTCTCGCTTTGTAGTTCAGGCTGGCCCTGAGCTCACTATGTAGCCCAGGCAAGCCTCCAACTCAGCAATCCTCCTGTCTCTGCCTCCCAAGTGCTGGGATTACAGGCGTGAGCCACGACGCCCGACTGCTTTTTTTTTCCTTAGTGCCACTATATCTTTTTGTTATTTATCTTGTTACCTCTCTTTAGATTGTTAGGTCAGGAGGGCAGAAATACTTACCTGGTTGTCTCAGTGATGTTTCCAATATCTGTAACACAGTCCCAAAGTAAGGACTTCAGTGAATAATCGATGAATAAATGCATGGAAATGATAATGATCTGGATAGCCATCCTTTTTCTTTCAATATCCTATGAATTTAGTAAAAGAAGCTGGATCATCTTGGTATTCTAACAATGCTTTGACAAATTGTAAGTGACATATGTTTTATTTACATCAGTGTCAGAAGGGCAGTCAGAGATTTTGATTCAGTTAATCTGAGTTTAAGTTACTGTTCTTACTAAGTTGACCCTAATTAAACTTCCAAAACTCTCTCCAAGCCTCATTTTCCTTAGCTGGAGTGGAATAAATGTTGCAAGGCTGCTGAGAGGATTAAAGACATAGCACAAGTTAGATTGGCTAACATTTCATTTACACCCCATAGACAACAACTGGTATTTGCAATCTTTGTATTATGTAACCTGGAGTAAATTCCTTGATTCCACTGATGCTCAATTTCTTCATCTCTGAAAGGGAGGTAAGTCATCTCATTTGGTATTTGGAGGAACTAGGGATACCACAGGCAAAATACCTGGCTGACATGTTGCCTACACACATGAAGATCAGAAGCATAATCACACTGTGTTCTTTTTGTGCAGTGGCTCAGAGCAGACATTTAAACCAGACTGCATGACTTCAAATCCTGACCCTTTTCTTGTTAGTTTTTCTTTTGGTACCAGCAATCCAATTCAGGACCTTGTGCCACTGAGCTAAATCCCTGACTCTCTTACTAACTTTACTTTCTCTCTCTGTCTTAGTTCCTCTATTGGAAAAAAAAATAGTATGGGCCTCATAGGGTTGTTGGAAAAAAACAGATAACAAACCTAGCACATGATAAACACCAAATGTGTTTAAGAAATTATTCTGTATCCCCCTATACTTCTTTTAGTCTGTTAAATGGTTTTAACCTGGTGTGATCTGAGGATGACTGAATTATAAATAGAACTCCTTTCTACACTTGATCTTAGCCAAAAGGCCGAGAAGCGATAAATAAATAGAACTCCTTTCTAATGAAGTTGTTCATGCTCAAAAGGGAAAATACGATAAAGCAACAAAAACAATACATCTCTTCTCACAGTTTATCCTGGTTAAAGCAACTGTGGTCTTGGTTCTTCCACACAGCAATGAAGAAGGTGCTCCGGCCTCCGTTTTGGGCTGTGTCCACTCAACAGCAGTGGCCGCTTGCTTTGGTTGTTGTGTCTAGATAGTCTTCCATCACATGGAAATCTGCCCCTTGTTCTGCCAACAGGTCTCCAGGAGTGGTTGGGAAAGTAGTATGAGTAGAAACCAGGGAGAAAGCAGCAAAATTGGAGGAACAGGTGGGGAATCGCTGGCCAGTCTGGAGACTTCCCCTCTCATGAGGGAGGTTTTCTTTACTAGAGAAGTATTTTTCTAGCAAAACTATACAAAGTTTTCCTTATTCCCTCAGTTCTTCAGTCCTATGAAAGATAGAAGTCTCGATGTGTAAAGAACTATGGAGTTGCACATCACTGAGGACTTGGCTGGATCTTTATTTGTATTTCAAATAGATTTAGAAAAGGAGCTGCTCAAGGTGAGCAGATTCAGCTTCCATTCTTGTAGCAAGCTACTGTTGCAAAATCTGTAGTGTGTGCTGGCATCGGTCTCTGTTAGGAGAGGTTCTTCTGGATCTGCTCTTCATAATTCATTGCCACCCCAAAGCGCTGTCCCACCCTCACCCTTGTGGCTTGCTCCACCAGCTTCACCTCTGGTGCCAATTTCTGTCAATTATAGTGATTGCCTGGAGTGCTGTGTTGAGGGGGATAGAGAGGCCACATATGGGCTCTGAAGTGATTAATTAGCCAGGTCTGCTGTGCAGGGGGAGAGGAGGCGACTATAGCAAATGCCCCGAGCGTTTGCTAAGCTTTGTGCATTCCACAGTGGGGTTTAACCTGAGGGACTAACATCTCATTTCATACCTGTGTACTTTTGTCTTTCAGTTAGTATAGCTAACAGTTTATTCCCTGTTAAAATAGAAGTAAATTCAAGATCACTTATTAGCTTGGCTTATATAAGAATTACCAATGTTTGTTTTTCATTACTTGCTTAAGAAAACTTATCTAAATTATTCTTTGTTCTCTTATTAAATGAATAAATGATTCAGCTTTTAAGAGTTTCTCTTGCTTAGCTGATACATAATTTTGATCTGTGTTTTAAGTTTGGCCTGTAATACTACTAAATTCCATGGTATATTTACTTCTTGAAATGTTGATAAATTAATACAAAACTTGTGCACATAACAGGTAGTGAGTTGTCAGGGACTGGGAGGTCATAATCATTATAGATACAGTGTTGTGTGAATTATCCTTTAACTTCTCTTCTTAGGGGCTACAGCTAATCATCAGTCCTGACTGCTGAAGTCTGAAGATATTTCAATTCTATTTTCTTTTGTCTTTGTGAATTAGAAAATAAGTCTTCCTTGTGACAAGGAACACTTTCATCGAGGCATTAATAAAAATGTTGAAACTGTGGGCCAGAGATTTAGCTCAGTGGTCCTGGCACCTGCCTAACAAGTGCAAGGTCCCTGGTTCCATCCCCGGTACCACATACAGTAACCGGGCGTGGTGGCATACTTAGCATGATATCTTCATGTTTCATCTATATTATAGCCCATATCATAATTGCCTTCCTTTTTACAGCCAAATAATGTTCTGTTGTATGGACATATCACATCTTTTTTTTTTAATTCTATCACTGATATTGTTAGTACTGCTGTGTCAACATATATGTGTTTTTATCTATTCCATGTTCTTGCTTTTAGTTCTTTTGGGTTTGTATCCAGAAGTGGAATTATTGAGTTACAGTTTTTAAAAAGCCATCATGCCATTTTCCTCAGTAGCTGGTGTATTTTACATGCTACTGACAATGCAAAAAGGTTCTGATTTTGCCACATCTTCACCAGTACTTGTCATTTTCTACTTCTTTGATAACAGCAATTATCAGGGTAAGATATGATAACTTCCTGTGGTTTTCATTTGTATTTCCCCTAATGATTGGTGATTTTGCATTTCTTTTTTAGGGAAGTGTCACTCAAGTTCTTTGCCCATTTTTCAGTCAGTTTTTGTTGTTGTTTTTATTGTCAAATTGTAACTTTTTATATATTCAAATGTGTAGTTGACAAATATTTAGTCCATTCTTTTGGTTATGTTTGGTTTTTTGTTTTGTTTTGTTTTGTTTGTTTTTTGAGAAAGAGTCTCACTTTGTAGTTCAGACTGGCCCTGAACTCACTATGTATCCGAGGCTAGCCTCAAAATCACAGCAATCCTCCTGCCTCTGCCTCCCAAGTGCTAAGATTACAGGTATGAGCCACTATGCCTGGCACTGTGGTATGTGTTACTGGGAATCAAACTTGGGACTGTGTGCTTGCCAGGCAGATGCTGGAACCACTGACCTAAATCCTAAGCCCCTCTGTTGGTTATATTTAGGTCTTTGAATAATTTTGATTAAAATATTACGTTTAAAAGCTTGTTTGTATGAGTTCAGAGTCACCTTTTTTTTTTTTTTCAGGAGGATATTCAGTTTTATCCACACCATTGTTGAAAAGGCCATCCTTTCCTACTTGAACCAGCTTGGTTTTTTTGTCAAAAATCATTTGGTTGAGGCTGGAGATTTAGCTCAGTGGTTCTGGCACCCAACTAGCAAGTGCAAGGTCCTGAGTTGGATCTTGGTAACTATATACAACAATACCAGGCATGGTGACTCATGCTCACCAGCAATCAGTACCACATACCACAATCCTGGGGCCTCACACCTGTAATCCCAGCACTCAGGGAAGAGGCAGAAGGATTGCTGAGTTCGAGGCTTGCCTGGGCTACATAGTGAGCTCAGGGCCAGCCTGAACTACATAGCGAGGCCCTGTCTCAAAAAAAAAAAAAAAAAAAATCATTTGGTCATTTATGTGATAGTGTATTTCTGGGCATTATTTGATCTTGTAAGGTTAGGAATGTAGTCTTATCAGTGCTCAATGGTACTGTATTAGCCTCCTAATGATTCTCCCTAATTTAAGTGTCATTTTGATATATTTCCACTATGGCATTTGTGATAATATTTTGTAAGTTTTGCCTACTTTTTTGTTATAGGTTCCCTGAAACCTAGTACCTTAAGTGTCATTTGTTCTGAACAACTATTTATTGAATGAAATTAGAGTTAAAAAAACAAAGGTATGAGAATAAAAAATGCTTTTCCATTATTATAAACTATTCCCATGACTCATGAAACTTTAGGGGAAACTTTCTTTTTTTTCCAGTAATGCCAGGTTCTCCCTTTTCTGATACTTCTATAACTACAGTTGTACTACCCTCTGACTAGCAAGGATAATTTTAATGACATTTTGATAGGAAGAGTGTTACGAAAAAGGGGAAAAGTATGAGAAATTAACCTGTTTTGAAAGCATTTAACAAATGACATTAGAATTGAGTCAGAATTGGCTTGACGTGCTAAGAAATAGTGATATGCTGTGAGACGTAGTCTCGTAGGCAAATGTAAAACACATGTTCCTTAGCACCTTTTGTCGCAAGCATTTGGAACAGATGAATAATTATTTGCTTCACCATATAGCATCCTCACAAAGAATAGCTTTTGGCCTAACCTGAACAATTTTATTTCTATGGCCAAAGTTGTGAATAAATGCAAACTTAAATTTGATCCTCACTAAAACAGGTTCTCAAGTTTTAAGACTTTAATATCCATGACCTTTTGAGACAGTGGGCTGAATGGGCCACGTTCTTCCTGTGCCGTTATATTACTGTGTGGTTGACACTTCCTCTTGGTTCTCTTTGAGACAGTGAATACAAAGAAAGTGGAGTCAAACGAGCAAACCCCATTGGATGCCTGCATCTGTCCGTGGGTCAGAGGGTCTGTTGCAGCTCTTCTGTTTTGACACCGGATTCTTCTCAGATTTCAAAGATGCAGGATAAGCTAGTCTCTCCTTTGGTTCTTGACTTACTAAAATTTTAGGAGGTTTCTTCCTTAAGTAATATGTGATTATAGCTAGGTACTGGAAAAGTCCTAACTTCTCACACTGGTATTATCCAAGTGCAGGAGTTTAAAACGGATGAGACTGAGAGTCTCAGAACTAGATGGCCTTCACCTTCATTTTAGCCTCAAGATTTACAAATGCATTTAATCATAGAAACTGTCAGAGACTTATTAGGGAATAAAAGTAATCTTGGAGGCCTGGAGTAATCAATGAATCTAATTCTTGTGGCAAATAATCATCTTTGAGTCATCTGCATGTTTAGAAACCCAGAATATGTAAGGTTTAAATAATGATAGGCCTTTCCAGTTCTCATTCTTGATAATAGATCATTTAATTTGAACTTTAATCTAGTGGTACTCCAGTGACTTAACAGAATCAGTGAACCTTTTAAAGATGACTTACCTAGAGTGTTCACATATGTACTAATTGGAAAGAATCCAATGCTGTAGTTTGAAGCCTCAAGACCTTTGAAAGAAGTACAAATACTGAGACGGAAATATATAGTGTACTATTTGTATGTTGCTCCATTTCACAAAGTGCTAACATGGCAGACACATTTAGAAATGATTGCTCTGTAATCCTTCTCCTCAGCCCTCTTCTGTGTGGGTATAGTCTACCATAGTAGTATCATAGGCATTTACGCACTGCTGTTTGCATAGGCCTTTCATTACAAATAGCGCAACAAAATAGCCCTCTCTGCTAACTTAGTACACTTGGGCCTTTTCTAGGGCTCATTTGCCCGTGTGTCAGAAGAGCAAAATCTCTAGCTGATGTTGGTAGGATATCATTCACAAATTGAATATTCAAAGATCTTTCTTCTCTCCCCAGCTGACCTTGGAGATTAGGGACCCAGGAGACATAATTCTGTCTATTGGAAACAGCAAATTTAGATGGCCACTCTTCTTTTTTTTTTTGAGACAGGGTCTCACTTTGTAGTTCAGGCTGGCCCTGAGCTCACTATGTAGCCCAGGCAAGCCTGGAACTCAGCAGTCCTCCTGTTTTTGCCTCCCGAGTGCTGGGATTACAGGTGTGAGCCACTACACCCAGTACCGTGATATGTGGTATTGATGGCTGACTCATGGTGGGCATGAGTCACCATGCCCAGCATTGTATGTGGTTACTGGGGCTGGAACTCAGGACCGTAAGCTTGCAAGGCAGGCGCCTGAACCAGTGAGCTAAATCTCCAGCCCTAGATAGCCACTCTTAATCTCATGTTATTATCTTATTATTTGTGAAACATTCTTCATTGCATTAAAAAATATATTTAACAAATAGCCAGATGTGGTGGCTCACGCCTGTAATCCCAGCACTCGGGAGGCAGAGGCAGGAAGATTGCTGAGTTCAAGGCTTGCCTGGGCTACATAATGAGCTCAGGGCCAGCCTGAACTACAAAGTGAGACCCTGTCTCAAAAACAAATATATATATATATCTATATATATATATATAGATATATATATATATTGATATATATATATTTTGATAAGTTTTTAAAATCTGATAGTTAGCTACAATATATAATTCCAAAGCTAATGGGCTTTTTAAGAAGTATTATAAATGACTTAAATGTTTGTCCACTCTATGACTTGTTAAACCAGTCACATCTTTCTTTTCTTTTTCTTTTCTCTTTTCTTTTCTTTTCTTTTCTTTTCTTTTCTTTTCTTTTCTTTTCTTTTCTTTTCTTTTCTTTTCTTTTCTTTTCTTTTTTTTTCTTTTCTTTT
>PVIC010056597.1:0-10899 GCA_004025085.1 Thryonomys swinderianus
GATTTTCTTAATAACTCTCTGTATTCTGTTTGCAAGTATCTTATTGAGGATTTTTGCGTCAATGTTCATTAGAGAGATTGGCCTGTAGTTTTCTTTTTTGGTGGGATCTTTCCCTGCCTTTGGAATCAAGGTGATGGTTGCTTCAAGGAATGATTTGGGGAGTACTGCTTCCCTTTCGATTTCATTAAAGAGATTGAGACGTACTGGTAAGTTAATGCCCCTACTTCTCAAACATTTTAATGAAATAAAAAGGAAGCAGTGCTCCAAAGTTCATTCTTGGAAACAACCATTACATTGATTCCAAGAGGTGAAAAAGACCCAACCAAAAAAGATAACTACAGAATAATCTCCCTAGTGAACTATGATGCAAAAATCCTTAATTAGAAACAGGCAAACAGAACACAGAGAATTGTCAAGAAGATCATACATTGTGACCAAGTTGTATTCATGCCCGAGATCCAAGAATGGGTCAGCATATGTAAATTAATAAGCATAGTACACTATATTAACACACTCAAGGACAAAAGCCATATGGTCATCTCAATACATACAGAAAAAGTGTTTGACAGAATCCAACACCCACTCATGAGCAAAACCTTACAGAAAATTGGAACAGATGGACTTTATCTCAACCTAGTAAAAGCTATTTACAGGAAACCAACAGCCAGTATCATTCTAAGTGGTCAAAAACTGAAACCTTTCACACTAAGATCAAGAACAAGACAAGGATGTCCACTATCACCTCTCTTGTTCAATATAGTGCTGGAAACACTAAACAGCCACAGCAATTAGACAAATGAAAGAAATAAAAGGAATAAGGACAGGAAAGGAATAAGTTGAACTGTCATTATTTGCTAATGACATGATACTCTATATAGAAGATCCTAGAAACTCAACCAAACAACTGATAGACTTAATCACCAAATTTAGTAACAGCCAGCTATAAGGTCAATGATCAAAAGTCAATTGCCCCTTTTTACACAAATAACAGAATCAGTGAGAGAGAAACTGGGGAGTCAGTCCCTTTCACAATATCATCCAAAAAATTAAATATCTAGAAATCAATCTAACAAAAGAGATGAAAGGCCTCTACCCTGAAAACTACCACACTCTAAAAAAGGAGACTAAAAGGGCCATTAGAAAAAGTAAAGATATCCCTTGTTCCAGGGTAGGAAGAAGTAATATTGTCAAAATGTCTATACTCCCACAACTATTGTATAGTTTCAATGAAATCCCAATTGAAATTCCAACAGCATATTTCACATATCTAGAGAAAATAAGCCAAAAATTTATCTGGAACTACAAAAGACCTAGAACAGCAAAAGCAATTCTAGGTAACAAGGACATGGTAGAGGGTGTCACAACCCCCAACTTGCAGTTATACTACAAAAGCACTGTGATAAAAACTGTGTGGCACTGGCAAAGTAACAGACCCAAGGATCAGTTGAATAGATCAAAAAAATCCAGAATTAACTTTAGACACACGAAGCCACCTCATCTTTGACAATGGAACCAAATATCCTCAAAGGAGGAAAGACAGTCTCTTTAATAAATGGTGCTAGAAAAACTGGGCTTTAACCTGTCAAAGACTAAAGCTAGATGTATATCTTTCACCTTGCTCTGAAGTAAAACCAAGGTGGATTACAGTTCTAAGTAGTAAGACAGAAACATTAAACCATCTGCAAACAGGTCAGGTAAAACTCTTGAAGACATTGGCTTAGGGAAAGATTTATAAACAAAATATATATAGCATGAGAACTAGCAGAAGGAATCAACAAATGAAATTTCATTCTGTCCTCCATTTCTTAAGAATGGCTGCTCAAGAGTATGGTGACCTTCTTTATCTCTCTTAATCAGTAATTTGAAATCTATTTTATCTGCAAACAAGATAGCCACTCCTGCTCTTTTGCCATTTCCTGTGGCATGGAGGATTGTTTTCCAACCTTTTATTTTCAGTCCATGGGTTTCCTTCTGAATTAGGTGTTTCCTGTATGCAGCAGATTGTAGGATCTTGCTTCCTGATCCAATTTTCTAGTCTGTGTCTTTTAATTGGCCCATTGACATTAATGGTCATGACTGATATGGACAGATTTAGAGCTGTTGCCCTATTCTTGGTTCTTTTCTTCCTTGCTTTTCCCCTTTTCCATTTAGTTTCTTGTTTGCCCCCAGAGTTCACTCTGTGCTTCTCGTGGTTATGGAATTTCCTGTGTTTATTTTTTCCAAGATGTTCTTTGGAATGTTTTGGAGTGCAGGTTTCATATTTGTGAAGTTTTTCAGGTGTTCTTTATCATGGAAGGAATAAAAGGTCGCTGGGGAATCAGGGAGGTAGGGAGATAGAAGGAGAATGAAATAGGGTTAGCAGATTTATAAAGATCAAATAGATCTCGAGAACCTCATATAGGCCAGTGGGTAACAGAGGCTAAAAGGACATATATAAACAACTGTATGCTGTAAGACCACTGGAGACTTTGCACAGCTTCTTATAATAATAGAAGAAGAAATAGGGCAGCCTGAGAGTCTTTTACTTCTGGGTATTGGTTCTGATAGGAAGATAGTAGAAGGTGTGGGGACAAGAGCTGAATAGAGGTATCTAGGAGTAGATGGCAAAACAGAAGCTAGATTCCCTTTTCTATAAAGATGTAAGCAATAATGAGGGCAAAACCCCAGAAAGTCAGACAGAGGTAGTGCCAGCAAAATAGGAAAATAAAAAAATAGTTATTTAAAAAATGAAGGAATAAAGAGTAACAACAGCATCAAAATCAGCAATGACAATATACCAAGCTAAATGCATTAGTCAAAAAGATATATTCCTCAACTCTTACATGGTCTGTCTCAGCGCAGCTCTGGTGTGGAAGGATGCAGGAAATGGCATGGGGCTCCTCTTTGGCCTGGGCCATCTCAGTGCGGCTCTGGGGTGGAGTGGGGGGCTGGGGCAGGCCGCCACTCTGGGTGTTGGAAATGGCCTGGTTTGTTTATTTAAATCTTTATTAGTACATTATATATACACATCACAATCACAATCAACATTGAGAATTTGTATCAGTATATGACATGAATTAATTCTCATATTCCCCTTCCCCCACCCACCCTACAACCCCCTTCTCCTGTATACATAATCTTTGTTTCCTTTTTTCTACTATCACATTTTGCTTTAACCCTCATTACTTACACCCAAACCCCATTTTCCTTTGAATATTTACTATTTGACAAAAGGTATCATGCATTCTAGAACTCATTCACATCTTCAGTTTCTTGTACTAGAGGAAAGATATATTTCACATCTGTGACCTATTTATTTCACTTATGAATATATCCTCAGGGTATGTCCATTTGAGCATAAATGACTCAAACTTATCATTTTATGACAGAGCAATACTCCATTTTATATTAAAAATACACATCTTTATTCAGTCTCCAGTTGATTGGCATTTGGGTTTTTCCCAAGATTTACCTATCACAAACTGAGTTACTATGAACATAGGAGCACATTTGTCACTGTGATATGAACCTGGTAACTTTTTCATGTATATCCTCAGTAGGGGAATAGCAGGGTAAAATAGGACCTCTAATCCTAGCTTTTGGTGGAATCTCCACAGTGATCCTAATAGTGATTGTACAAATCTACATTCCCACCAACAGTGGAGAAGGGTCCCTTTTCTCTCCACAGCCTAGCAAGCATTAGTGTAGCTAATTTCAAAATAGCAGCTATTCTTTTTGGCGTGAAATGAAATCTCAGTGCTGTCTTCATTCGTTGAGCATTTCTTCATGTGCTTTTACATCTTTGTCTGAAAAGGATCTGTTCATTTCAGAGGCCTATGTTTTTGAAATGGGTTTTTAAATTTGGGAGAGGGTTGATTTTTAAAAACTCTTTATATATTCTAGATACTAGCCCTTTACTGAGAAACAGCTAGTAAAATTTTTTTTCCCATATTGTTTGGCAGGTTAAAGCCTTGGTTGTTGTTTCATGCTGCTGGTGGTTTCTTTTGCTGTGCAGAAGTTTTTAATAAGATGAGATCCCATTTTTTGATTTCTTCTGATAGTTCTCATGTTATATAGGTTTTGTTTATAAAGTCTTAACCTAAGTCATTGACTTCAACAGTACTACCTAATCTGTTTTGCAGCAGATTTAGAGCTTCTGTTTTAATATTTAGATTTGAATCCACTTTGATTTTAGTTTATCACACAGTGAAAGAGATACATCTAGCTTCAGTCTTTGGCAGGTTAAAGCCTAATTTTCTGAGCACCATTTGTTAAAGAGGCTATTTTTTCTCCATTGAGCATATTTGGTCCTTTGTGAAAGATGAGGTGGCTTGGTATATCTGGAGTTGTTTTTAGAGCTTCTAATCTGTTCCTCAGGTCTGCTTCTTTGTTGATACCATGCAGTTTTTATCATAGTGGCTTTGTAGTATAGTTTCAAATTGGTGATGATAATACCCTCAGCCATGTTCTTGTTTCCTAGAATTGCTTTTGCTATTCTAGGTCTCTTGTGATTCCAGATGAATTTTTGGATGACTTTCTCTAGATATATGAGATATGCTGTTAGAATTTCAATTGGTATTGCATTAAATCTATACAATAGTTGTGGTAGTATAGGCATTTTGACAATATAACTTCTTCCTACCCAGGAACAAGGGATATCTTTACATTTTCTGATGTCCTTTTAAATCTCCTGTTTTAGAGTGGGGTAATTTTCAGAGTAGAGGTCTTTCACCTTTGTAAATTGGTTCCTAGATATCTCATTTTGGTTTTTGATGCTATTGTGAATGGAACTGACTCCTCAATTTCCCTCTCAATAAGTGTATTTTTTTGTCCATAAAAGTGCTATTGATTTTTGAACATTGACCTTGTATCCAGCTACACTACTAAATTTGGTGATTAAGTCTAGCAGTTGTTTGGTGGAGTTTTTAGGATCCTTTATACAGAGTATCGTCATCAGCAAATAATGACAGTTTAACTTCTTCCTTTCCTATCTTTATTCCCTTTATTTCTTTCTCTTTTATAATTTCTATGGCTAATGGTCCCAGTACTATAATGAACAGAGGTGGTGATAGTGAACAGTCTTGTCTTGTTCCTGGTCTTGGTGTGAAAGATTTCATATTTTGCTAATTTAGGATGAAGCTGGCTGTTGGTTTCTCACAAATAGCTTTTATTAGGTTGAGATAAAGTCCATCCATTCCAATTTTCTGTAGAGTTTTGATGATAAATGGTTGTTGGATTTTGTCAAACATTTTTCTGTATCTTTTGAGATGACCATATGGTCATAATACACTATATTAACATAATATAGTGCATTATGCTTATTGACTTATGTATGTTGATCCATCCTTGAATCCCTAAGTTGAATACAACTTGATCAGGGTGTATGATCTTTTGATAATTCTCTGTATTCTGTTTACCAGTATCTTCTTGAAGATTTTTGCACCATAGTTCATTAGGGAGATTGGCCTGTAGTTCTCTTTTCTTAATTGGGTGTTTTTCTCCTTTTGGAATCAAGGTCATGGTTGCTTCAAGGAATGAATTTGGGAGTACTGCTTCACTTTCAATTTCATTAAAGAGTTTGAGAAGTAGTGGTATTAACTCTTCTTTAAAAATTTTGTACAATTCAGTGATAAAGCCATCAGGACTAGGGCATTTCTTTATGGAAGGTTTTTTTAAATACACTTTCAATTTCACAGATTGATATTGGGGTGTTTAACCTTTTTATATCCTCTTTGTTTAACTTTGGAAGTTCATATGTGTCTAGGAAACTATCCATTTCTTCTACATTTTCCATCTTATTGGAGTACAAATTTTCAAAGCAGGTGTTTAGTATCCTCCAGACTTCCACTGGATCTGTGGTGATTTTCCCTTTTTCATTCCTAATAGCTTGGATTTGAGTCTTTTCCTTCCATTTTTTGATAAGGTTAGATAAGGGTCTATCTATTCTGTTTGTTTTTTGCGGAACCAATTTCTAGATTCCCTTGTTTTTTGTATCCTTATCTTAGTCTCCATTGCATTAACTTCTGCTCTCATCCTTATAATTTCCTTCCTAGTATGGGCTTTGGGTTTGTCTTGTTCCTCCTTTTCTAGGAACTTGAGGTTTAGCATTGGGTCATTTATTTGAGCTTGGTCTATCTTCCTGGTGTAGGTGTTCACTGCTATGAATTTCCCTCATAGAACTGCTTTCACTGTATCCCATAAATTCTTGTAAATTGTACTTTGGCTATCATTTAATTGTAAAAACTATCTAATTTCTTCATTAATTTCTTTTGTGATCTATTGTTTGGTCAACAGGGTGTTATTCAATTTCCATGTGTTTGTGAGGGTTTTGGAATTTCTTTTGCTATTAAGTTCCAATTTCTAGGCACTATGGTCTGACCAGGGGATAACTTCAATTCCTTTGCATTTACTTAAACATGTTATATGAGTTAGTATGTGGTCTATTTTGGAGAATGACCCATAAGCAGCTGAGAAAAGTGTATATTCTCACTTTGTCAGGTGAAACACTCTGTAGGTATCTATTAAGTCCATTTGTTCAAAAGGGTTTTTTTTTTTAGTTCAAATATTTCATTAGTGATTTTTTTGTCCAGTTGATCTGCCTAGTGGTGACAGTGGAGTATTGTGCTCCCTACTATTATTGTATTAGTGGTTGCCTTGCTTTTCTTGTCCATTAATTTTTGTTTTATAGGGCTGGAGATTTAGCTCAGTGGTTCTGGAGCCTAGGCCCCCTTGCAAGTGCAAGGTCCTGAGTTAGATCCCCAGTAACCACATACAGTGCTGGACATGGTGACTCATGCCCACTAGCAATCTGTACCACATACCACAGTGCCGGGCATCATGACTCATTCCTGTAATCCCAGCACTCGGAAGGCAGAGACAGGAGGATTGCTGAGTTCGAGGCTTGCCTGGGCTACAGAGTGAGCTCAGGGCCAACTGGAACTACAAAGGAGACTGTCTCAAAAAATTTTTGTTTTATATAGTTGGGTGCATTGGAATTTGGTGAGTAAATATTTATGAATATCATCTCTTTCTCATGCAGTGTTCCCTTTACAAGGATGTAGTGTCATACTTTGTCTCTCTTAATCAGTTTTTGTTTGAAATCTATATTGTCCCCAAATAGGATAGCCATTCCTGCTTTTTTGCTGTTTCCTCTCACATGGAGACTTGTATTCCACCCTTTTACTTTCAGACTATGGCTTTATTTCTAAATTATGTGTTTTTTATTGTATGCAGCATATTGCAGGATCTTGTTTCTTAATCCATTCTGCCGGTGTGTGTTTTAATTGGTGCACCAAGGCCATCAACATTAATGGTTAAAAGTGATATGGACTGGTTTAGAGCTGTCATGATGCTTTTCTTTTCTTGGCCCTTTTATTCTTTGCTTTTGCCCCTTTACATTGAGTTTCTTGTCTTTTTAAATGGTTCATTCTGCTGGTTCTCATGAACTTGTGACCTACATTGTTTTTTTTTTCCAAAATTTAGAATTTTTGGAGTTCAGATTTTGTATTTATGAAGTTTTCAGGTGTTCTTAGTCGTGTAACTATCTTATTTCCCTGTCAATTTTGAAAGGTATTTTTTCTGGATAAATTAATCTATGTTGTAGGTTGTTTTCCTTCAAGGCTTGAAAGGTTCACTCCAGGCTCTCCATGAATTAAGTGGTTTGGGTTGAAAAGTCTGCTGTGATGCTGATGGGCTTCCCTTTGTTTGTAGTCTTTCTTTTCTCTAACTTCTTTCAGTGTTTCATTCTTTTGTCAGATATCTGGAACCTTTATAATTATATGCCAATGATAGATTTTTTAAAAATATCACAGCCATTTGGAGTCCTATATGCCTCATTTACCTGTTCACTTCTTTTCCTTTCCCTGTGAAATTTTCTGCCATTATTTATGCAAACAGGTTTTTTATGTTTTTTTTTTTTTTTGTCTCCTGTTTCCTCAGTGAATCCAATCAGTCTCGTGTTATTCTTTTTTGTATCATCTAGAGTTGTTGGATTCATTTTTCGTGGGTTTTTTTTTTGCCACTTTCCATAAATTATGGCTTTCCTGATCATTGGCTCAGATCCTTTCCTCTAGGTCTGAAATTCAGTCCTCATACTCATTCATCCCAGTTTGTAAACTTTTTTTCATTTTTAATCACTTTGAACTCTTGAAAGCTGTTTAACAGGTCGCATTTTTTTTTTTTTTGCTATCTCAGATTGTATCATACCCCTGAAGTTTTTAAAAGCCTTATTAATCATTTCACTTACTTTGGATAGTATATCTGTTTTCATCTCAAAGATTATTTCTGTTTTGCATAGTGCTAGATCTGCTTTTATTACTTGTTCAAAGTACTGGTGATTGAGCTTTAGTTTGCTCCACTTCCCTTTTCCCTTGGATCCCCTGTGGTGAGGATCTTTGTGTTACTGATTTTTTTCTCATGTCTATTCCTTTATTGTTGCTAATGTTATTCATTTAATTCCTTGACTGGAGTCTGGGGAATGTTTTGCAAGTCTCTTTCTTCCTAGTATTTGGATACCTTAAGACATAGCTACTTCCTGAGTTGTTCTCTTTGGGTCTGTAATGGCTCCTAAATATCCTCAGTTCTGGCATACCATGGGAGGTATTTGAACAGAACAATCACATTATATTTGTTGACTTAATACAATCAATATCATCAACAGTACTGAACACAGTACAGGAATTGATAAGCTTTGGCAACTATTATCCTAATATCTTTAACCTCATGCGTTACATTTGTGACCATATGCCTAGATTTAGCATTAATCTGAAATGTGTTTACACCATACAGTTCCTTAAATATAGCGGCATACCCTTTGTGAATAATAAACATTTATTGGGGGAGTTGTGGAGGTAGGGAAATAGGAGAGCAAAAGATTAGAAATAGGGCTGGAGATTTAGCTCAGTGGTTCTAGGGCCTGCCTCACAAGTGCAAGGTCCTGAGTTTGGTCCCCGGTAACCACATACAATGCTGGGTGTGGTGACTAATGCCCACCAGCAATCAATACCAAATACCACAGTGCCGGACGTGGTGGCTCACGCCTGTAATCCCAGCACTCGGGAGGCAGAGGCAGGAGGATTGTGAGTTTGAGGCTTGCCTGGGCTAAGTAGTGAGCTCAGGGCCAGCCTGAAGTACAAAGCAAGACCCTGTCTCAAAAAAAAAAAAGATTAGAAATAAGGTTAAGGTATCTATAAAGATTACATAAACCTCGAGAACCTTGTAGATGCTAGATGGCAACAGAAACAAAAGAGACAAATATAAGACAGAGCTAAGAACCACAGGACAACTAGGGGCTTTGTATACCCTTCTATAATAATACATAAAGAAGAGAAATTAGGGAAGACTGAAACGTTTTTACTTATGATATTGATCCTGACTGTAGGACAGGAGAGGATGAGGGAATAAGAGGAGAATATGAGTGTAAGGAAGGAAGTAGGGACCCTGCCAACAGAATGCTGGGGAGTGCTACCCAGTCCCTTTCTTACTGGGGCTCTTGCATATGTGTCAATCTCAGCACCACTTCCTCCAACAGGCTCACACAAACTGGAGAGCTTATGTTCCTCTGTGCTATGTGTTTTATTAACTAATTTTCAGAGAGTTTTCCAGTGAGAATTAGGAAAAGCTTAGTGGAAAGATTAGAGAGCATTTTAGTTTTCACCAAAAAGAACAGACTGAAAACTATAGTCAAGCAAAGCATGGTTGATGAAAACATTGCAGCATTGAAAAGAATCCTGGTACTTTCCAATAGGAAAATAGTATTTGCTGAGGACATAGATGTCAGGGACATAGACCTGCCAGGTAAAGTTCAATCAATGTACAAAACCAGCCAAAAATAGTTCCTGTGGGTTTCAAAGAGTGAGGCCCCAGGGTAGGGGATGAGCACATCCACTGTAGAGCACATCTCAACATTGTGGACCCTATGTGCCAAACATGAAGCTCCAGTATTTAATGTTTGTCCTTCTGGTTTACAGGTTTACTTTGGTCTTATTCCTTTCCAAGACCTTATTTATCCTTCTGGAAATTAGATTTACTCTGTGACACGGCATTTTTAAAATCTATAAAATATTCTTTTTGATATTATAGAGAATGAAAGCTAATGGTTTGCCTTCAGTTTAAGAAGGGGCATTGGAATATGACTCCTAAGTTACCATAGACTTCTTAGATTTTGGGGATTTGGGGACATGGTTTAAAAGAAATTTGTATTATGAAGTGGATATATGAAATTGGGACACTGTATGTTATGCTTTCAATTCTTTTATAATAAACTGAGTTTATCTTTTGAAATCAGTGTGGAGATTTCTAAAAAATAACTAGGATTAAAAATCCCATGCTTTCTTCAGATTTTAAATACCAATCACACACTAAAGTGGAGAATGTTTGGTCCTCAATAGTGTTCTTGAACCTTAAGTTTATCTTCTTAGATAGTTTGTTAGAATGTAAGTAATCTACCCTATTTACTCCTAGTCTTTAACATGAGGTTGATCATCTCTGACAGAATTGAAAACAGCAGCCTGCTTACTGAGATTTGTGAGGATCCTGGTAAACAATCCATGAGTATTAAGAGAAGTGAAATTGATAGTAGAATGAAAACATTTTCCAAGGAAAGAACAAGTTTTATTTCTTAGTTACTTTCTCACCAGGACAAAGTATGTGACACCCACAAGTTAAAGGAAGAGTGGTTTAACGATAAATGCTGGCATGGCTGTGGGGAGAAGGGAACCCTGCTACACTGTTGGTGGGATTGCAGACTTGTGCAACCATTGTGGAGATCTGTGTGGAGATTTCTCGGAAAACTAGGACTACGGGTCCCATTTGACCCTGCTATACCCCTGCTGGGAATATACCCAAAAGAACTTAAAAACTCACATTGGAAAGACAGATGTACACCCTTGTTCATAGCAGCTCAGTTCGTGATAGCTCAAT
>PVIC010056598.1:0-10903 GCA_004025085.1 Thryonomys swinderianus
ACCAAAGAAAAAGGTATAAGATCAGGTCTTAGAAAAAAACAATCCAGGGCTAGGGATTTAGCATAATGGTTACAGTGCCTGGCTCACAAGCACAAGTTCCCAAATTCGATCCCTGGTAACACACACACACACACACACTGAATAAAAATCCAGAAGAATGGCCTCCACCTGTAATCCCAGCCCTCAGGGGGCTGAGGCAGGGGGATCAAATTAGGGACCTTGTACTTGCTAGGCAGGCGCTGGAACTGCTAAGCTAAATCTCCGGCCCTTGTGTGATTCTCTTGAAATGAAAAATGGAGAACAACTTATTGATTGCCACAGGTTAAAGAGAGGATGCTGGGAGGAAGGAATTGGCTTTGTATATAAAAGTCCATTGTGATGGATTGTTGCAGTGGCTGAAATATTGTAATCTTGACTATATGTATGTCGCTATCCTACTTGCAATATTGTATCATTTTAGAAGATGTTACTGTAGTGGGAAATTGGATACAAGATACAGAGCATCTGTTTGTATCATCTTCTATAAATGAAATAGATACAAAATAAATAAATATTGAGCAAGTTAAAAAATTACTGATGAGGGGCCGGAGATTTAGCTCAATGGGTCCAGTGCCTGCCTCGCAAGTACAAGGTCCTGAGTTCAATCCCTGGTAATCACATACAATGCTGGGCGTGTTGACTCATGACCACCAGCAAGCAATACCACATACCACAGTGCTGGGCGTAGGGCTCACGCCTGTAATTCTACACTCGGGAGGCAGAGACAGGAGGATTGCTGAGTTCCAGGCTTGCCTGGGCTCCATAGTGAGCTCAGGGCCAGCCTGAACTGCAAAGCGAGACCCTGTCTCAAAAAAAAAAAAAATTACTGATGAGTACCTCAAGATTCTTTTCATAAAAAGTGCAAATCGATTAAACAAATTGATACTTTTCTTGTTTCAGGGTTTACAAATATAATAGTCATGCTAGAAATATTTGCTACTGAAATATTTGCTTTCAGCACAGGCACCAATCAGTCCGAGTGGATGCCAGCTAATCTACCCGCTGTGAACAACAAGAAATGTTGTACCTAAGTAATTGGCAGAATGTGAGACCTGTGTACCTCCATGCTACAACTATAAAGAAACACAGGACGATGGTTAGCACAAAATCCTGATTGATGTTTTCTCAGACAGACAGGAATTAGGAAGGAATAGGGGAAAACAACCTGAAGGGGTCTGCAATAATATCTGATGTCTCAGTCTGGGTGCCAGGTTCATGAATATTCATCTGATGACAGTGATAATGATGAATGTCATATTGATTCCCTCTTTGTTATTAGTGCGTATACAGAATAATGAGTTTGTTTTGGTGTATTGGCACATGCTTATATTTTGAGTATTTTAATCTCCCTTCCTCCCCTCTTCCTTTCCACCCCATCCCCCTGAGCCCCTTCACCATCCCTAAAAGTCTTCCTTCTAATTTCCTGTCAATTCTCCTTTATTTATTTTTTATATTTGGATGACTTATATAGGAGAAATATGTGATATTAACTTTCTGATACTTATTTTGCTACATGGTAGTCTCTGTTTACATTCATTTGGGGTTTTTTTAATAACTGAATAATATTCTACTGGGCCGGAGGGTTAGCTCAGTGATTCCGGCGCCTGCCTCACAAGCACAAGGTCCTGAGTTTGATCCCCGGCAACCACATACAATGCTGGGTGTGGAGATTCACGCCCACCAGCAATCAATACCACATACCACAGAGCCGGGTGTGGTGGCTCACGCCTGTAATCCCAGCACTCGGGAGGCAGAGACAGGAGGATTGTTGAGTTAGAGCCTTGCCTGAGCTACATAGTGAGCTCAGAGCCATTCTGAACTACAAAGCGAGACCATCTCAAAATAATAATAATAATAATAATATTCTACTGTGTGTGTTGTGTTACTCAGTCCATTCATTTGTTGATGGGTATCTATGCTGTCTCCAAAGCTTAGCTATTATGAACTGCACTACTATAAACATTGCTATGCATGTACCACTACTGTGCTGTCTGTAATTCTTTTGGATCTATTTTCCCTTTTATATGGATAACATTATCATCAAAAACATTTTTTTTTAAGACAGGGTCTCACTTTATAGTTCAGGCTGGCCCTGAGCTCACTATGTAGCCCAGGCAAGCCTCGAACTCAGCAATCCTCCTGTCTCTGCCTCCTGAGTGCTGGGATTACAGGCGTGAGCCACCACGCCCAGCAAAACTTCCATTTTTAAAACTCTCTGAATTAGAGAAGACAAGAGGAGAGGAGAAAGAAACAAAGAAAGAGGCAGAAAGAGAAAGAAAAGAAAGAAACTCGTAGAATAATGGTTTTGTTGGTAAAGATAATCGTTTTGTCTTGAACACCATGGTAAATTTTGTCTTTCAGTTCTTAAGACAAGATGCCCTGGTTTCAGTTCTTAAGACAAGATGGAAGTTTTTTTTTTTTGAGACAGGGTCTCGCTTTGTAGTTCAGGCTGGCTCAGAGCTCACTATGTAGCCCAGGCAAACCTCGAACTCAGCAATCCTCCTGTCTCTGCCTCCCAGGTGCTGGGATTATAGGCGTGAGCCACCACGCCCGGCACTGTGGTATGTGGTATTGATGGCTGGTGGGCGTGAGTCTCCACACCCAGCATTGTATGTGGTTACCGGGGGATCGAACTCAGGACCTTGAGCTTGTGAGCCAGGCGCCAGAACCACTGAGCTAAATCTCTGGCCCAAGATGGAAGTTTTAGACCCAAACCATTCTCCAAGATCTAGTTCATCTCCTTACTATTGTTATGGGCCCACATATTGCCCTTTACAAAGTATCCTCACATCCATTCTACCTGCCATGGCTGGAGCCTGCACCTGATCTCATCCAGGTTGGTGAGTTTATCCATGGGATCCCTCCCTCCCTCCCTATGTGCCCTATAGACCAGGTCAATCTGTAGCCTACTTATATCCAGTCACCCCAAAGCCTGTACAGAAACCCTCACAGAAGTAGGTCCCCTTACTCCATGTCTCACTATCATGGTATTTATCTTCCCTATAAGTGTGGCGTTCTCAGTGCTTTCAGCTCTATCCCTCAGTTCTTATCAGTCTACTAGACAGAATCTTTCAGCCTCAGCCTGATGGAGATTTGGGACCAGATAACTCTGTGTTTAAGGAACTGTCTTTTGTGTTGCAAGAATTTGGCAGCATCTTTGGCCTTTATACACTAGATGTGAATATCAATCCCTTCTAGATGTAACACAGAAAATGGCTCCAGACATTGTGAAATGTCTGCTAAGGGTTAAAACTGCTCCAGGGACATACTGTCCTGCACTCCTAAGACCTTTCTCAAGGCCACAGCCTCACTCTTTTTGTATCCCTTCGCCTCTAACATTGTCTTGCACATGCCAGTTTCCCATGGTGTGTTACCTTCAACTTACTAAGCATTTACTATGTGCCAGGTGATATGACCTACCAAGATTGAGCACTCTCACAAGATGAGGTTGCACACAGCAGTAATCTCAGCACTTGGGAATCCAAGACAGCAGGACACCACAAGCTTGAGGCTGGCCTGGGATACGTAGAGTCTAATCCAAGTCTGAACTGCTTAGCAAGACCCTGTCTCAAAAATACAGTTGACCAGTGGGCTGGGGATTTAGCTCAAGTGATACTACACCAACCCTGGATGCACAAAGGCCCAAGTTCGATCTCCAGTACTACCAAAAAATAAAAAAATACAGTTGACCAGGCTAGAGATTTAGCTTAGTGGTTCAGCCACCTACCTAGCAAGTGCAAGGTCCCTAGTTTGATCCTAGTAACCACATACAATGATATGATATTGGGCGTGGTGACTCACACCCACCAGCAATCAGTACCACCCCCCACAATGCTGGGAGTGGTGGTTTACACTTGTAATCCCAGCACGTGGAAGGCAAAGGCAGGAGGATTGCTGAGTTCGAAGCTTGCCTGGGCTACATAGTGAGCTCAGGGCCAGCCTGAACTACAAAGCGAGACCCTGTCTCAAAAAAAAAAAAAAATACAGTTGACACCTGCAGTCATTCATAGCCACCTCCCTCTCTTCTTGCAGCCAACACTAGTATTAACTTGGTCTTCCTACTTCCTTATTTTGACTCATGGCATTTTAAATCAGCCTCCAACACAGCACTTAGGCTATCTGACACGGTTCAGGCGCTGGTAAATCACTGGTGATTGTGATTGAAGGTCCTTTCCAGTTATCAGAATTAGTATCATGGAAAGAAACTGATATCCTGTCTACTGAGTCAACTAGGGAAATGCTTTTTTGTTGTTGGTTTTTTGTTTTGTTTTGTTTTGTTTTTGTTTGTTTTTTTGCAGTATCAGGGACCGAACTCAGGACTTCGTGCTTGTGAGAAGGGGAGGCAGTACTGGGCTAAATCCCTGGCCCAACTAGAAATTTTTAATTCCATAAGAAGTAAACTTCAGAATTTCAAAAGTTTGACATGACAGGATTTTATTCCCAGTTATCCATTGGGGGTGTTCCTTATCCCTGGGTGACTTTGCTCTGTGAGACAATTCACTATACTGGGGGTGTCTGTCTTGCCATCTCAGGAGTCTCCCACGCCCCAGCTTCCTGCCTCACAATGAATCTAGGCACCAGAGGGGAAAGAGCGTGAGGAAGGCAGCCTGTTATTCAGGGAGAGGCTCACACGTGACACAAGTCCCATACGTTTACCTTCCACTGGCAAGAACCACTCCCAAGGCCTCTGCTCAGGCAAAGGCGCCTGGGAAATGGAGTTGCTGGCTGAGCAGTTGCTTTCAGGGCTGAGTCAGTGCTGTAGTTCTGGGTGCTCCCACCTAGTAGACAATTGGGTGGCCCAAAATTGGGTCATTCAATGGACTTCCAGCTCAAATTTCAGATGTCTGTTTTTCACCCCTGAAACCTCCTCTGCAGAACCCTGTCATCAGGCCATAAAACCACCCCAACCATTTCAAAGGCAGCAGATAACAGACCCCTGAGGTTGTCAAAGGAGAGTAGACAAGGCTGACTCTTGACTGCAGGGTGTCCGCGTGCCCACTGCAGCACTCCTGCCCTTCGCCGGAAGAAACACGGAAAAACCAAAGATATATGGACCCGCAAAGGTCAGGAGCAGTGCAGACCTTAATCAGGGTAGTCCTTGCCCATGTTTGCGGGCTACTCTGGAGGCAGCAGCCAGGCCCTTCCACCCACCTTTGCGGAAGCAGCCGGGGAATTAGTCCTCATGTCCACGCCCCGTACTGGAGTTCCTGACACTTCTTGGATCGAGGCCCTTTCAAAAGGAGCATTTCAAATAGGAGCCATCAACACTTACGGAGGGTGGGTCTTAATCCACAGGGGATCATTCACTTCACCCCAGTGATGGGGCGTCCATCAGCACCTCCCTTCTTCCACCAATTATCTATCTGCTAATTATCTGGGATTAAGAACTGACACAGAGTGACATGGTCATTAACCACATATTTGCAAGGCTTATTCATGTTAGTAGGGCCGCTGGGTCTCACCGCATCTAATTGAACACGCCCACAATGCTGCAGAGCCCATTTACATCTATTTGGCTGTCAGTAGCCAATAAAGGACTGTAGGATGTGTTCTCTTCCAAAGGGACCTGGCTCTTGGCAAAAGCTTTCTGCAGGCATCCTGGATGTCTTGGCTTTCTGGCAGCACAGACTGCAGCTTAGCTCAGAGTGCACATCCAATCATTTGTCAAACATTCATTAGCTCAGCCACAGTACAGGTACAGCACTGGCCCGGAGGTTTTACAAAGATGAATGAGACACGGCCTGCCACCGTCAAGGTTCCCCTTCAATCAAGGGAAGGGCAACTTTCCCTTGCTGGTCTTGCAAGCGAGGCCAGCCCTGAGCCATGAGAAGCGGTAGTGAGGCAACGCTGGAGATGTTCTGGGCCTGAGAAATCAGGAGAGGAGCCAGAGAGGGGCTGCAGCTGCAGAGATAGCCCAGGAGGGATAAATCCAGGCTGGAGGAACCATCAAACATGGCACCAGTGGCGTGATGTGTGAGGAGTGGCCCAGGCCGCTGCCACACACCCAGGGAGGAGGAGGCCCAGGAAACTGGGTGCATCCTGGAGAGCTCTGAGCGTTCTGCACGGGCCTGGAACTTTCTCTTCTGGGGAAAAGGATCCACCAGAGTGTGTGTTGGTGTGTAGGTTGGTACACTCTCTATGGGAATATAACATATGTACAGAAAAGAGCACACCTTTTCACAAATTCACATACCTGTGGAGACAGCACCCAGGTAAAGAAATAAACAGGACTCAAACCCCAGAAAGCCGCTGCAGTCCTCTTAAGGAACTACCCACACGCATGGGCAAGCACCACCCTGACTGATGCCGTAGCTCATGTTCCCCATCTTACTGTGTGTGGATCCTTTCACTCAACATACTTTTTGCATGTTGTTAGACATAATGAGTCTCCTTCTTTTTCAGCTCTGCAACAGACGCTGTTGTACAGACGCACCATCCTTTTTGGAAAGTACTGTGTGGTTTCCAGCTCGGGCCCTGAACCTCTTGCACATGCCTTTTGTCACTCCTATGGGTGTGTATTTGTTGGGTGTCTTTCTAGGAATGGAACTGCTGGTCCCAGAGTGTGTCTATATCTTCCTGAGAAATGGTTAGCTTTCCAAAGTGGTTTTACTCATTTACAAACCCTCCAGGAATGTGGGAAAGTCACCAGCACTTGGTATTATCAGTTTTTAGGGTTTTGTGCTCGTTTAGAGAAGTGTTACCACCCAGGCAGAGGAAACAGACTCTACCTGGGTGGAAGCATAGCGTGGCGGTTAGAGAAGAGGCAGGTGAGGTACATAAGACTAGTCACTGGGCCAGACACTAATGCCATGAAAGGCACAGTGGACTCAATGGGAATAGAACCAGAAAGAAAAGGCTGATAAACCAGGCATAGTGGTATATGCCTGTAATCCCAGCACTCATGAGGCTGAAGCAAGAGAATCGCAAGTTCAAGGGCAGCCTGGCCACCTTGTAAGTAAAGGGCAACCTGAACTATGTAGCAAGAACTTATCTTAAAAAAAAAAAAAAAAGGCTGAGTGAATAGAATATGCAGCCTTGGATATCGGACAGAAAAGGGACTGAAGGGAGAGACAGAATGTTCCTGGAGAAAGTGGCTGGCTGGGGGAAGTGCGTCAGATTTGAAATCAGGGGACACAGTGTAAGACACAGTATGTTTGAAATAGAGAACAGCGAGATGGAAATATCTCATACACTGATGGCTCCATGGACTTGGTGCTCAAGGATGACTTCAAGGGTGACAACGCCGAGTTGGGAGTGATCGTGGAGTGGAAGTTGAAGCCAGGGATGTGGCCGCGACTTCCCAGGGGAACACCTTCCCTGAAAGAGAAAGGCTGGAGACCAGGCGCCTGCCTTTAGGGGATGGGCGGAGGAAGAGAGGGGGAGACAACATTGCCTCCCCCTGAAACGCTGGCAGGGGCTGGGAAGCGTGAGTCAGACCCTCCCAGCTCAACAGCCCGGGGTCCATCTTGGCAGCCACGGTTTTCTCCTGAATGAACTTGCATCACTAACCTCAGAAGCCATGTTGTGAAATCCGCCTCAGATTGCGTACCTCTGGCAGCATCCTGAGGACAATGGACAACAGAGACCCAAAGCATCTCGGGGACCGGAGTCCTCCTCGCCTCCGCACCCGCCTGCCAGTTAGTTACCAGCACCCCAGGCGCGGACTCACCTTCCCACGGCAAGGCAGCTCGGCCCATTGCTCAGCAAGTGGGGGACTCTAAGAAAACTCGGTCTTGCAAAAGCAATCTCACCATGTTGAAAGTCAAAGGGAAAGATAAAACCGTGCTCCGATGGACTCGCCCCGGACAGGCTCCAGCGCAAGGCCTCTCGTTCCTCTGGCGTGTCCCCCAGCATCTTCCCGCTGAGCATGGGGTCACGACGTCCCCTCCCCCGCGGAAGCTGCGGTGATTTCATCGCCCGTTGCGCACGCCCTGGGAATGCTCCCGCTGCAGGCATTCCTCCGGCTTCCTCAAGCGGAGAGTGCGCGGCCCTGGCGCCCGGCCAGCCTCCCCGGACTCGGGCGGTGCATGCTACGGCACGGATCCACCGGGCCGGACACGTGGGAAGATGAGCGGCGTCGAGGAGAGAGTGGGCACCGCGCCATTCCCATTCCGTTCGGCTTGGATCCGGCGCGCTCACCTGCAGCCTGCGGTGCGGGCTCCGAGGGCAGAGGGGGGCGGCCTGGGTGGGAAACGCCAGGCAGGGGGTGCGGCGCGCCCTTCGAATCCCAGTCCTCTGGGAGGCTGAGGCAAAATATAGTGCCGGGCGTGGTGGCTCACGCCTGTCATCCCAGCACTCGGGAGGCAGAGGCAGGAGGATTGCTGAGTTCGAGGCTTGCCTGGGCTCCACAGTGAGCTCAGGGCCAGCCTGCACTACAAAGCGAGACCCTGTCTCAAAAAAAGGGGGGGGGGGAATAAAGACTGAAGTTTAAGACTTGCCTGGACCTACCTCAAAACAACACGCAGACAGACAAAGGGGCCGGGAGTGCCTCACGAAAAAGGCCTGGGTTCATCTCCCTCTCCCGAAAGTGCACTCACATCTCATTGAGAGTGTGACTGGGCATTGACTTCTAGGTTGAAAATACTTTTCACTCAAACTCTGGTGGGCTGGTTCTATCGCCTTCAAGATACGATGCTATTCTTTTTTTTTTTGAATCTTTATTGGTACATTATATATATACATCACAATTATGCTCAACATTAAGAACTTGTACCAGTATATGACACGACTTAATTCTCATTTTTCCCCTTCCCCTACTCACCCTACAAACCCTCCTGCCCCTATATGCATAAGCTTTGTTTCCTTTTTTTCATCAATTTTTTTTTTTTTGAGACAGGGTCTCACTTTGTAGTTCAGGCTGGCTCTGAGCTCACTATGTAGCCCAGGCAAGCCTGGAACTCAGCAATCCTCCTGTCTCTGCCTCCCGAGTGCTGGGATGACAGGCGTGAACCACCACACCCGGCTTTTTCATCAATTTTTTTCTTTACCCTCATCACTTACCCCTAAACCTCATTTCCTTTTGAATATTTACTATTTCACAATATCTAGCATGCATTCTAGAACTCATTTAGATCCTCAGTTTCTCATACCAGAGAAAAGATACGGTATTTACACATCTGTGACCTATTTATTTCACTTATGAGTATGTCATTAAGGTACGTCCCAATGCTTTTTTTTTTTTTTTTTTTGAGACAGGGTCTTGCTTTGTAGTTCAGGCTGGCTCTGAGCTCACTATGGAGCTCAGGCAAGCCTCAAACTCAGCAATCCTCCTGCCTCTGCCTCCCAAGTGCTGGGCTTACAGGTGTGAGCCACATCGCCTGGCACTGTGGTATGTGGTATTATTGCTGGTGAGCGTGAGTCACCATGCCCAGCATTGTATGTGGTTACTGGGGATCAAACTCAGGGCCTTGAGCTTGCCAGGCAGGGGCCGGAACCACTGAGCTAAATCTCCAGCCCCCCAATGCTACTTTTATGCCCATTCCTTTCTTCAATCTGATTTTCTATGTAAAAAAAATTTTTTTTTGAGACAGGGTGTCGCTTTGTAGTTTCCTGTGTAAAATTTTACTCTCTGCTTTGTAATTCTACAGTAATGGATCTTAAGGCTTTGGCCACTTATTGTACAAGGCACTTAGTAGAATCTTTCATGTCAGAGTCTTATTTCCTCAATTCTAGGACATTTTATTTTACTTCCATAATAAATCTCTACCTTTCACTTCTGTTGTCTGGATCTCTGCACATCTTTGTAACTCTGGATTAGTCAACAGTGTCTAAGATAGGAACTCCAAAAACACAGTGACAAAAGAAAAAATAGATGAGTTGGACTTTGTTGAAACTACAACTTTTGTAAGTTAAAGGACCCTATCAAGATCATAAAGCAGAATAAGAGAAATTATTTGCAAATCATCTATTTAAATAAGAGTGAAGTGTCCAGAACATGCATGTATTTGACTCTTCAAACGCAACAATAACAACAACAAGAAGCAATTAAAATGAGTAAAGAGTCTGAAGAGGCATTTCTCCAGAGTAGACAAGGTGGTCTAAGAGGGAAATGGAATGCTGCTTGGTGTCACTCTCTTTGGGGAGATGTAGTCAGAAGCCCCCATGAGAATCAGGCCCTTGTGCATTGCTGTGGGAATGTAAAATGATGTGCCCATTATGAGGAAGAGATTTTCAATTCCGCAAAAGTTAAACACAGAATTAGAAAATGATTGAATAACCCACACCTAAGTAGATACCAGGAGAACTGAATATGCTCATGCAATGATAGTGAAAAAGTGGAAACAAGCCGGGCGTGGTGGCTCACGCCTGTAATCCTAGCACTCAGGAGGCAGGGACAGGAGGATTGCTGAGTTCGAAGCTTGCCTGGACTACATAGTGAGCTCAAGGCCAGCCTGAACTACAAAGTGAGACCCTGTCTCAAAAAAAAAAAAAAAAAAAGCGGAAACAACCCAGATGTCCACCAACCGATGAATCAGTAACAAAATATGGCATATCGGTGTGATGGAATATTATTCAGCTAGTAAAATGGAACATAGTATGAATGTATACTGGAAACACAGTAAAAACTTCTGGAAGGTACACTTTGAAACAGTGAATTCTATGGGTATGTGAATTCCATTTTATTTTTATTATTTATTTATTTATTTATTTATTTTTTTGCTTTTTGGAGACAGGGTCTCGCTTTGTAGTTTAGGCTGGCCCTGAGCTCACTATGGTGCCCAGGCAAACCGCCGCGAACTCAGCAATCCTCCTGTCTCTGCCTCCCGAGTGCTGGGATGACAGGCGTGAGCCACCACGTCCGGCATTGTGGTATGCGGTGTTGATTGTTGGTGGGCGTGTCTCCACGCCCAGCATTATATGTGGT
>PVIC010056599.1:0-10899 GCA_004025085.1 Thryonomys swinderianus
ACCTGAGTTCGATCCCCGGTTACCACATATAATGCTGGGCGTGGTGGCTCACGCCTGTAATCCCAGCACTTGGGAGGCAGAGACAGGAGGATTGCTGAGTTCGCCGTGGCTTGTCTGGGCACCATAGTGAGCTCAGGCCCAGCCTGAACTACAAAGCAAGACCCTGTCTCCAAAAAGCAAAAAAAAAAAAAAAAAAAAAAAAAATTATGTTGTGAGTCTGCAGCAGGAGTGAGGCCTTGGGAAAAAAGTAGCTGGAAAGGGCCGGAGGGTTACCTCAGTGGTTCTGGCGCCTGCCTCACAAGCGCAAGGTGATGAGTTCGATCCCCGGTAACCACATACAATGCTGGGCGTGGAGATTCACGCCCATCAACAATCAATACCGCATACCACAGTGCCGGGCGTGGTGGCTAACGCCTGTAATCCCAGCTCTCGGGAGGCAGAGACAGGATTGTTGAGTTCGAGGCTTGCCTGGGCTACTTAGTGAGCTCAGAGCCAGCCTGAACTACAAAGCGAGACCCTGTCTCAAAAAAAAAAAAAAAAAAAAGTAGCTGGAAAAAGAAGCAGAGGCTAGGGTGATTCACACCTTCATATGACTTTATCACTAAAGCAGTGAAAAGGACTCAGGGTTTTTTGTTTGTATCAGGAATTGAACTCAGGACCTCATGCTTACCAGGTAGGTGCTGTACTACTGAGCTAAATCCCTCACATTCAGTAAGATTTTTTTTGTTTTTGTTGTTTTTTTTGAGACAGGGTCTCACTTGTAGTTCAGCCTAGCCCTGAGCTCACTATGTAGCCCAGGCAAGGCTCAAACTCAGCAATCCTCCTGCCTCTGCCTCCTGAGTGCTGGGATTACATGTGTGAGCCACCACACCCGGCACTGTGGTATGTGGTATCGATTGCTGGGGGGCGTGAGTCAAAATGCCCAATATCATATCATTGTGATCATATCATTGTATGTGGTTACCGGATCAAACCAGGGACCTTGCGCTTGCTAGGCAGACAGCAGAACCACTGAGCTAAATAAATCTCTGACCTAGTAAGGGTTTTTTGTTTAAGATTTTTAATTTTCTATTCTTCTGTGGAGCCGGAGTAGAACCCAGAGTGGTGAGAGGGAGCATGATAGGCAAGCACTGTACTATTGAGCTGCATCGCTAGATCAAATTTTGTTTTTAGGGGAAATAATTTATTGATCCTTTCATTTAAAGTTAGATGTAGCGGGCTTGGTTACCTGGTTCAATACCCAGTAACCATATACAACAATACCAGGCATGGTGGCTCACGCCCACCAGCAGTCAGTACCATATATTACAAATGCCAGACTTGGTGGCTCAATCCTGTAATCCTAGCACTTGGGAGGCAGAGGCAGGAGGTTTGCAGAGTTGGATGTTTGCCTGGGCTACATAGTGAGCTCAGTGCCAGCCTGAACTACAAAGCGAGACCAATAAATAAATAAAGTTAGATGTAGAGCCAGGGATTTAGCTCAGTGGTTCCGGCGTCTGCCTTGCAAGTGCAAGGTTCCAAGTTCAATTCTGGGTAACCACATACCACAGTGCCAGGCATGGTAACTCATGCCCACCAGCAATCAGGACCACACACCACAGTGCTGGGCGTGGTGGCTCAAACCTGTAATCCCAGCACTTGGGAGGCAGACACAGAAGGATTGCTGAGTTTGAGACTTGCCTGGGCTACATAGTGAGCTCAGGGCCAGTCTGAACTACAAATCAAGAACCTGTGTCCAAAAAAAAAAAGTTAGATGTAGAGCTGGAGGTGTTCTTCAGTGCTAGAGAGTTCTGGCATGCACAAGGCCCTGGATTCCTTCCCCATTGAAGAGGGGAAGGGGTAGCTATAGATATGGTTGAATCCACTCACTGGGTCCACAAGAATCCCTATTTCTACACCTCTTGGTTTCTCTCTGAATTCTTGGCTATTGGCTCCATTTTTAGCAGAGTTTAGCCTTATGACTCTGCTTAAGGCTTTAAGCTGGGAGTGACTTGGAAAAATATAGGTTAGAAAGCAAGCACAATTTCTAGATGTAGTGGTGCACACCTGTAATCTCAGCACTCAGGAGGCAAACGCAGGAGGATTGAAGTGAGTTTGGGGCCAGCCTGAACTACAGAGGAAGGCCCTGTCTCAAAAATTCAAAAAAACAACAAAAAAGAAAGTACAATTAACTTTTTCTTTTTTTTTCTTTGAGACAGAGTCTCACTTTGTAGTTCAGGCTGCCCCAGAGCTCACTATGTAGCCCAGGCAAGCCTCGAACTCAGCAAACCTCTTGCTTCTGCCTTCTGAGTCCTGGGATTACAGGTGTGACCCACCACACCCAGCATTGTCGTATGGGGTACTGATTGCAGGTTGGTGTGAGCCACCACACCTGGTATTATTGTATATGGTTGCCGGGGATTGAACCAGAGATTTTGCACTTGCTAGGCAGGTGCTGGAACCATTTAGCCCTAATCTTCAGCCCACAGTTAAACTTTTCTTGACTTCCAAAATGCTGTTATATAGCTGTAGTTCTTTACTTTTTTTTATTGGTGCTGTGTGTTGAATACAGAGTCTCATGCAGTCTATAACTGTCATGAAGCTACAGACTAAACTCATAGCTATAATGTTTTGTTCCTTTTTGAGATAAGATCTATGTACCCCAGGCAGACCTCGAACTCATGGAGATCTTTCTACCTCAGCCTCCCAAGTGCTGGGATAACAAGCTTGTCCCACCACACCTGGCAGCTACAAGTCTGTGGCCCAATAGGGTAGCACATACCTGTAAGCCCAGCTTTTTAGAAGGTTGAGGCAGGGAGATTGTAAATTCAAGCCCAGCCCAGGTAAATTGGCTTAGCAAGACCCTATCTCAAAATAAAAGATTTTTTAAAAAGTAAAAGTATTGAAGATAGAGCCCAGTGAGAAGGCCTTAGGTTTGATTCTCAGTACAGGGAAAAATAAGTCATTGATGAAGGAAACAAGAGTTACAGTGCAAAAGTAAGTCCAGCTGAGCCAGGGGTGGTGGTGCACACCTGTGATCCCAGCACTCAGGAGTCTGAGGCAGGAGGATTTCTGTGAGTTCAAAGTCAGCCTGGACAACATAGAGAGACCCTGTTTAAAAAATAAATAAATGGCAAGTCCTGAAGATGAGACCATGGATTTTCTAAGGTTCAAACTGGGATTTTGGTGATACATCAGTAGAGTACATGCTGAGAAGTCTTGATACACCATCTCTTCTCTGTGGATCATCAGAGTTAGGTGAGCAGTTCTGATGTGGCTCTTTGGTCTGTCTAGGTGAGGGGCCTGATGTCCTGGTTTACAGCTTGGACTTTGGTGGGCATCTACGGATGATGAAGAGAGTGCAAAACCTGCTTGGCCACTATCTTATCCATGGGTTCCGGGTTCGGCCAGAGCCCAGTGGAGACCTGGACTCAGAGGCCATGGTAGCTGTGTTTGGAAGCAAGGGACTCCGAATTGTGAAGATTAGCTGGGGTCAGAGCCGCTTCCGGGAGCTCTGGCGCTCTGGTCTATGGAACATGTCCGACTGGATCTGGGATGTACGCTGGCTTGAAGGCAATGTGGCCTTGGCCCTGGGTCACAACTCAGTGTTGCTGTATGACCCCGTGGTAGGGTGCATGCTGCAGGATGTACCCTGTACAGACAGATGCACCCTCTCCTCAGCCTGCCTGATTGGAGACACCTGGAAGGAACTAACCATAGTAGCAGGTGCTGTTTCCAACCAGCTCCTAGTCTGGTATCCAGCAGCTGCTTTAGCAGACAACAAGCCTGTGGCACCTGACCGACGGGTCAGTGGGCACGTGGGCGTCATCTTCAGCATGTCCTACCTGGAAAGCAAGGGCTTGCTAGCAACAGCTTCAGAAGACCGAAGTGTCCGTATCTGGAAAGTTGGTGACCTGCGGGTGCCTGGGGGTCGGGTACAGAATATTGGACACTGCTTTGGACACAGTGCCCGTGTGTGGCAGGTCAAACTCCTAGAGAATTACCTTATCAGTGCAGGTGAAGATTGTGTCTGCTTGGTGTGGAGTCATGAAGGTGAGATCCTCCAAGCTTTTCGGGGCCACCAGGGCCGTGGTATCCGTGCCTTGGCTGCTCATGAGAGGCAGGTCTGGGTTATCACTGGGGGTGATGACTCAGGCATTCGGCTGTGGCACCTGGCAGGGCGTGGGTACCCGGGATTAGGGATCTCAGCTCTCTGCTTCAAGTCCCCTATCAGGCCAGGCACACTCAAGGCTGTGACACTGGCTGGCTCTTGGCGATTGCTGGCAGTGACAGATACAGGTACCTTGTACTTATACGATCTTGAGGTCAAATGTTGGGAGCAGTTGCTGGAGGATAAGCATTTCCAGTCTTACTGCCTGCTGGAGGCAGCTCCTGGTCCTGAAGGCTTTGGACTGTGTGCCATGGCTAATGGAGAGGGTTGCGTCAAGGTTGTCCCCATCAACACTCCAACTGCTGCTGTGGACCAAGCCCTGTTCCCCGGTAAGGTCCACAGCCTGAGCTGGGCCCTGCGTGGCTACGAGGAGCTCTTGTTGCTGGCATCCGGCCCTGGCGGGGTGGTGGCTTGCCTCGAGATCTCAGCTGCACCCTCTGGCAAGGCTATCTTTGTTACAGAACGTTGCCGATACCTGCTGCCCCCAAGCAAGCAGAGATGGCACACATGTAGTGCCTTCGTGCCCCCAGGTGACTTCCTGGTGTGTGGGGACCGCCGAGGCTCTGTGCTGCTATTCCCCTCCAGACCAGGAGTACTTAAGGACCCTGGGGTTGTAGGCAAAGTTGAGGCTGGAGCTGGGGCACTTGGAGAGGGTAGTGGCACTGGTGGGGGCGGGAATGCTGTAGCTGAGTGGAGTCCTGTATCTATCCTCCATTCTCTGCATGGGAAGCAGGGTGTGACCTCAGTCACCTGCCATGCTGGGTATGTGTATACCACAGGGAGGGATGGTGCCTACTACCAGCTCTTTGTGCGAGGCAGCCAGCTTCAGCCAGTCTTAAGGCAGAAGACCTGTCGGGGCATGAACTGGGTGGCTGGGCTTCGTGTGGTGCCTGATGGGAGCATGGTCATCCTGGGTTTCCATGCCAATGAGTTTGTGGTGTGGAGCCCCCGGTCACATGAGAAGCTGCATGTTGTAAGCTGTGGAGGAGGCCATCGCTCCTGGGCCTTCTCTGATACCGAAGCAGCCATGGCTTTTGCCTACCTCAAGGATGGGGATGTCATGCTATACCAGGCTCTGGGTGGCTGCAGCCGGCCACATGTGATCCTCCGGGAAGGTCTGCATGGCCGGGAGATCACCTGTGTAAAACGTGTGGGTGCCATCGTCCTGGGCCCTGAATTTGAAGTGCCCAGCTTGGAGCCTCCTGACTACTTGGGTCCTGGTAGTGAAGGGCCTGGCCTGACCGACATCGTGATCACCTGCAGTGAGGACACCACTGTCTGTGTCCTGGCGCTCCCCACCACTACAGGCTCAGCCCATGCACTCACAGCTGTCTGCAATCATATCTCCTCCGTGAGAGCTGTGGCTGTGTGGGGCCTCACCACCCCAGGCAGCCCTCATGACCCACCAGGACTGACTGCCAATATAGTGTCTGCGGGGGGTCGAGCAGAGATGCACTGCTTCAGCATCATGGTCAGTCCTGACGCTGGCACGCCAAGTGGCCTTGCCTGCCATGTCATGCACCTTTCATCCCACCGGCTAGATGAGTACTGGGACCAGCAGCGCAATCGGCATCGTAAGGTCAAGGTCGACCCAGAGACCAGGTAATGCGTACTCCCAGGCAGGGGCGTGAGGGGGGATTGTGCAGGGTAGGTGTCCCCACCTTTGCAGGCTGCCCAACACCTGCTGTCTTATTAGGTACATGTCTCTCGCTGTCTGTGAACTTGACCCTCCTGGCCTCGGGCCCCTTGTGGCTGCAGCCTGTAGTGATGGCGCTGTGAGGTGAGTGTGCAAAGGCCCAGACAGTGGAGATAAGAAAGGGTGTGAGTGGTCCAGGATGAGTTCTAAACTGGGCCACCCTCTGGCCCCAGGCTGTTTCTCTTGCAGGACTCTGGGCGAAGTCTGCAGCTCCTTGCTGAAACTTTCCACCATAAGCGCTGTGTCCTGAAGGTCCACTCCTTTACACACGAGAGACCCAACCAGAGGCGGTGAGGGGCTAGATGGTGGTCCTGCCTGGACAGGTGGGGGCGCCTGTTCTGCATCCTGTGTACTCACTTGGCTGCCCTGCCCTGACTCCTAGGCGGCTGTTCCTGTGCAGTGCAGCTACTGATGGCAACCTGGCCTTCTGGGACCTTACCACTGTGCTGGACAGTGGGTCTACTGTCCTCGAGCCTCCAGCAGACCCTGACCTCCCTTGCAGTGCGTAACTAGTGTGCAGTGGGGGGTGTCTCTCTGTCCCCACTTTGGTGTCACACACAAGGGCCCTGAAAGCCATCTTCTTCCTCTAGGGCTGGGCACTCCCTGCATGACGCTCCAAGCCCACAGCTGTGGTGTCAACAGCCTGCACAGCTTGCCCACTTGTGAGGGCCACCATCTTGTGGCCAGTGGCAGTGAGGATGGCTCCCTCCATGTCTTTGTGCTCGCTGTGGAGATACAAGAGCTGGAAGAAGCTGTGGGTGAGCCTGAGCTGGCACCCCAGTTGCGTGTGCTAGAAGAATACTCTGTCCCCTGTGCACATGCTGCTCATGTGACGGGCCTCAAGATCTTGAGCCCCAGCCTCATGGTGTCAGCCTCCATTGACCAGCGTCTGACATTCTGGCGTCTGGGGCATGGTGAGCCGACTTTCATGAACAGCACTGTGTATCACGTCCCAGATGTGGCCGACATGGACTGCTGGCCTGTGAGCCCTGAGTTTGGCCACCGCTGTGCTCTTGGGGGCCAAGGGCTCGAGGTTTACAACTGGTATGACTGAGGTTTCCCACGGTAGCCGGTGTGTTGGGTATGGGGCCTGCTCACAGGCAGTGGAGCAGGGATCGACTGTCTGTGCCTGTGCTCA
Organism: Thryonomys swinderianus; assembly: GCA_004025085.1. Classification (NCBI taxonomy): domain Eukaryota; kingdom Metazoa; phylum Chordata; class Mammalia; order Rodentia; family Thryonomyidae; genus Thryonomys; species Thryonomys swinderianus. Next base: position 6,985 of record PVIC010056599.1, read on the forward strand.
GCATGCCTCAAGGAGAGGTCGTGGCAGCCGTGGGTTCCTGACTGCAGAGCAGGACTAGAGGTGAGTAAAGTGGTGCCTGGGTGGACAGAGAGAGCACACCGTCTTCCCCATGACAGGACAAAACTTTGTAACAGAAGCAATTTATTTTTGTTTTGAGGACCTAAATCTTTGGCAACTGTTTTCTTTTCCCAGTGATGATTCTGTAAACATTCCCAGATGTTGATCCCTCTGTGGCCTTAGATGTGGCTCAGTGGAGGGAGACCCAGCATAGCCAGGCCAGCATGGAGCACCTCACGGACAGCCCTCAGAAGTTGCAGACGGGCAAACATCTGACCGAAGAGGTGTGGCCGAGCCTCCTGAAGGAGAAGGGACCTACTGGTCTCATCCTCTGCTTCCCTTGCCTTCACTCTGTATCCTTGTGTACCGCCCACATATGCCCTTTTGCTGTGTGCTCACCCCTAGGATGTGTACCCGGTTGTAGTATGAACTGAAGTCCATGCTGAGCTGTACCAGGAACTTGCACACCTAGAGACGAGATTGAATCATTGGCTTGTGTCTTAGGCCCAGAATAAAGTAGAATGTGCTGTGTCCTAGTGTTCTATGACTCACTATCTCTGTGCGAGCACTGATATGGATTCCTGGGCCGGTGCAGGCCAGGCCTGCAGTCTGGCTTAGCAAGTCCGGGAAGGGAAGGACACTATTGAAGAGCAGCAGCCACTCCCCCTGCAGGGCACAAGGGTGTTGAGAGGGTAAGTCAAAGCCTCCTGCTTGTGTCAGCCACCTGAGAAGGGAACTCACCTCATCATGGAGGAGTGAGAAGTCCAGACTCTTCACAGATGGAAAAGTAGGGTACAGACCATATTCCATATTGCGCTTGTAACCCTCAAAGAGTGTGGCAAGGCGGGCGCAGTTATACATGACAAAGATGCCACTTTTTGTACCCTTTGTGGAGATGTAGTCAGGGAGGAGGAGCTGGAGAATGGAGACAGCTGCAGAAAGGGTAGACCCACACCCTGTCAACCCCACTTCAATCCCATGAGTGGCCCAGGCTCACCTGACTCTGTGGGGCTGTGCTTAGCATCTCAAATTTGATGGTGGCCACAGTGAGAACCTCAAAGATCTCCGTCCATGCCGGGTCTGGGTGAATATAGATAGTCAGTCTGTAGACAAGCACAGGGGAGGGGTGCAGATGACTTGCCCCTACCCTCCTGCCCAGGGTCTCCAAAGCACACCTTGTTTCAGATCACCACCATGCTTCAATGCTGAGGCCTTGCACACCTGGGCATGACGTAACCTGAATTTATGAAGAGAAACCAGTAGTAAATAGTCCTAGTAAAGACCCCCTGTCCCTTATCTCTACCTTGACTGGGATGGCCTTCCAGCTTCACTCACTCATAGTACTCAGGGGTAGTCATCAGAGTGCCAGGTGCACCAGCTGTTTTCACTGGACCACAGACCAGGTGCTTCTGTGGGAGACAGCAGGAGCTCAGCTCAGTTGATGTTGCCCTGTAGCCACAGTCTCTCAAGGAACCAAAATCTACTGCTTCTATTCCAGCCTAACGTGCCCCTAATTTGTAACCACCAGGCTTGGTACCTTGCAAGCCCAACACTATTTTTCGGTATTCTTCAGAACTTCTCCAGGACTTCAGTACCTCCTGGATATGCCAGCTCAGTAATTTAATCCCCACTCCCCCATTTTGGGACCCATCAGCTAACAGGCCCTTTCAAGGACTTCCTGAGGGCTCCACCTTCAATAACCTGTCTGAGAGGAGCATGGACATCGAATTTCCACCAAAGCAGGTCCAACTTTTGCTGCTGGAACTCTTCTTCACAGCTCACCACATGTATAACCATGTAGCTATTTGCATCAGAATCTGGGGCCTTATAAGGGAAGAGGACAGTCACTGTAGAGACAGGGTATATTGTTTGCTAAAGGCCTGCAGTAGTGAGAATCACTAACCAGGCCTGGGTAGTTGTCCTTGGGCCAACATCGCACAGCCTCCTTCAGCTCAGCTAACACGCAGAGCAAATCCTCGGTCACTGTAAAGACAACACAGATGCTAATGTTGCTCACGTGGGCAGAGGTACACCCTTCCTTCCTGCTCTCCTTGGCTACAAGTCCCACCCAGACATTTGTCCACATGGGGGTCATAGCCAGCTCCACTGCCTTGTTCTTCCACCAGCTCCTTCAGGTCCAGGATGCCCAAGACACCAGGGGGTACTGTCTCCTGGTCTTGAGCAGAGGTGAACTTGGCAAGCATGAGGCTTCTTAGGGTTTCGGCTGATGCTCTTTCTGAGGCAGTGGGCCAGTCCACTCGCAGTTTCTGCAGTAAGGTTGGCATCTTTGGGTCCTGCACTGCGGGAACTAAGTGTACACACACCCTGTAAAGCAAGAGGACTGGCCTTATCCTGTGCAGCAGCTTTATACTGCCATCCTCTACAACCTGTCCACAAGGTCCCTCCCTTTTCCACCCTGGCCTGGTCCTGTGCATACCCTTGACTGCGCAGAGCTCGCGCCAGGTGATCAGCCACAAGCACAGCCCGGAGCTGGCTCAAACGGAGCGCATCAGGGCTGCAGCGCAGCGCTGGGCAATGCAGGAGGATTCGCAGGCCTGATGAGGCGCAGTTGGCTGGCGAAGCATAGGAAGCCACGGCACTGAGGACATGCTCAAAGACTGCAGGACGCTGAAGCTGGAGTGATAAGCCCGCGGGTGTTGGCACACAGCGCCACACTGGGGCCACCCCGGGGCCTTGCAAGCCGGTGAGGGCATGGAGCACACACTCGGGCACCTGTGGGCAGATGGGTGGGTGAGGGGGGCGCCGATTCCCGCCACGCCTGGGTCACATATCACCAGCTCCGGGCTCACGCCCACCTGTCCGTCCTCGAAGCGCGCTTGTAGTGCCCGTCGAGGTGCCAGGAAGTCTCTCACTCTCAGGTGCCGGAAATGTGTCTCTTTGAACCACACGGGGTTACCAGGCCCTAAAGCTGCATTTAGGGCCTCTAGTGTCTCCCCTACAGCAAGACGCTCCGTCTCCATAGCGACCGGAAGGAACTAGAAGAACCGGAAGCAAATCGTCAGAGGCGGAACTTCCGTAGTGCAGATGGGAGAAGACCTGGCTCGGGCTTCGACCCGGAGTGAACAGGTGCGTCTGAGCCAAGGGGCGGTGCCAGCTTCTAGTACTTGGCGCTTTGTGCGCGCAGGCTGCTTTGCTTCTGGACCCGCGTCCAAAATCTCCGGGTCCACTCTCTCATCATCGCCCCTCATTAGTAATAAGAAAAAAAGGTCCTCACGACTGGGTGGGAGTTCAGGCCAGATGCCTTGTCATTAAAGTCTCATTTCTGTATGTTTCAGTGCACCGTCCTGAACATATTTAAAGAGAGCCAGACATGGTGGCTCAAGTTTGTACGAGGCTGATACAAGAGGACTTTAAATTCATGCCCAGCCTGTGTGACTGAGACCCGTTCAAAATAAAAAAGGATGGAAATATAGCTCATTGGGAAGGCCCCGGGTTCAGTCCTCAGTATGGAGAGGGAGAAAAAATGTTGTCCTAAATGTGTTGTCATTAGAAAAGATAGTAACATTAACGACAGACACTTTTAAATTAATCTTAAAAAATAGAGCTGGGTTGGGCCGGAGGGTTAGCTCAGTGGTTCCAGCGCCTGCCTCGCAAGCGCAATGTCCTGAGTTCGATCCCCGGTAACCACATATAATGCTGCAACAATCAACACCGCATACCACAGTGCCGGACGTGGTGGCTCACGCCTGTAATCCCAACACTCGGGAGGCAGAGACAGGAGGATGCTGAGTTCGCAGCGGCTTGCCTGGGCACCATAGTGAGCTCAGGGCCAGCCTGAACTACAAAGCGAGACCCTGTCTCCAAAAAAAAAAAAAAAAAAAAAAAAAAAAAAAAAAA
>PVIC010056600.1:0-10897 GCA_004025085.1 Thryonomys swinderianus
CTTCTCACATGTTTTTTACATATTCAACAAAGGAGTAGCAGCAATTTTTCACCTAAAGAGACAGAATGGTAGGATGAAATCTTAGTAGACTTCTTTTTGCCAAGGATGACTTAGAAATCTTGTGATCTTGGGGAAAATCATTTACATGTTCTGATCTGGCACCTTGGAATTCTAGTTTCTAAAACAGAAATAAGCAATATTTTCCTCTCTTAATTCACAAGTTTACCAGGATGACCATGAGTCAGTCTGAGAGATAAATAATATGAAATCTCTAATATTATTAAAGATTCCTTCTCTGAAATTCAAGAAAAGGAAGAGCGTTAGGTTAATATTACTCTTTCAGTTATCTCGCCCTTTCCATCCCATGTAAACCATTGCATAGACAGGACCAGAAGTCTCCTCAATTAGTAAGTATTGAAAACCAATAATACATCTGAATATCAAAAATGGAGATGATCACTATATCCTTGAGTTTTGGGTTCCAGTGGGAGTGATTTACATGACATTTATCTTGTCAAAAATTAGGAAGAAGGGCTGGGGATTTAGCTCAAGTGGTGTTGTGCCAACCTTGAACGCACAAGGGCCCGAGTTCAATCCCAGTACTGCCAAAAAAAAAAAAAAATAGGAAGTAAATTAAACGTCTATACATATATTGTGAATAAGTTATTGAATATTTTACTTTTGCATGATTTTTGAAACTTCTTGACAATATCTCCCTATAAACTGTAACTTTTTTCCCCTTTTTAAAGCATATTTGTCTGGTCAGCTCATAGGCAGTTACTCCTGAATTCAGAAATTGATGGCCTATGAACTGCAGTGCTAGGTAGTCAAAGGAAGATTTATTTCAAATATGGTTTGTTTCCAGTAAAAAGTTACTGAATGAGAAGCTGGACATGTTCTTCATTTATTTTCAGAATTATGCTCCTTTTCTATGACTGCAGCTATTTTCTACAACTGCCTTATTATCAGTTACTTTTAGTTTTCAGAGTCACTGTTCCTAAGCTCCATTACTTCGGTTCCCACTATGTGGACCCTATGCTGGCTGACCTGCTACCCGAGATACCTTAAAAAATATTAGCTTACTGTGCCTACCACAAGGCCCCACGATACTTTTACAAGGTAGTTTTCTTCTGAAAAGTATAATTTAAGAATAGAATCATTTGGTTGAGTATTTAAAAGAGGAAAACAATGGAAGAGTTTGTAAAAACATGAAACAATCTGTAGTTTTCGGTACCATAGAGGAAGCACTAGCACTGAATATTCTCAGAAGCTTTCTTGAAGAAAGAGCTACACCCAATCTCTGATATTCAGATTTGCTTTTATTTTCAATCTAATTTAAAAGAATTCTCAGTAGTCTCAAACCCAGAAGCGTTTATCCTCTTATTCCTTGACTTCCCAGGAAAACTGGATGATTTTGATCTCCAGCTTCATTTAATGAATTAACTTTTGCAGTCACTTGAGGACATAAAAACAAGACCTACTGAGAATGAGGTTGGGGGAAAAATCATAATTAATGGTGAGCACAGAAATATGGATCCAGATTTGTCCTGAGAATTTGATACTGGTTACAGTGATGTTCCAAGTAGGACTCTGAGTCATAGATTATAGAGGATCAGCCAAATGAATCTCAAGGTCAAGAGACCACTGTTAACTTTAGACTGATTCTAATCCTCTACAAAAATGATTCCATAATGTTGTGGTTATGTAGTGATTATTGATCTATAAATGGTTACAAATTTAAACTGCATTGTTTTGATAATTTTCAACTAGGAATGAAATAAGTAATCTTTTAATGATGCCAACTCTTTCATAATTCCACTGTAGGAATAACATTGAAGCACAGATCTAAGTTAAATTATATCTTTGCTCATGATTGGGTACAAGATGAGGTTTACCTCTTCCATGAAATAAACACAAACATTCTTAAGAATTTCTGTTAATCTGTTTACCTGTAAATGTCATTTCTTCTTTTCGAATACTCCTAATGTACCATAATTTCCCTTAACTTGCAATACTGTCAATTTTTAAAAGTTGCTATTTTCCAAAGTACAGTTTTCCTTCAATCAAAACTTTGTGTTTTTTTTAGAAAAAAAGATTCTATATTTATTTTAATATTGTTATTTGTTAAAACTCACAATCCAAACTCATCAGGGAAATAGACAGAAATGAGTATTACTTATTCTCTCAAGAATCAGACAGTTGTCATGCTCCTGTCTGTTCTGTAAAATTTTCACATTAATTGAGCCATTGATCCTTTTTTATACATAATCAAAAAACTCATAAAGAAAGTGACACTTTTATAGAAGTGTAGAATCGTGTGAACTGCAGGTTTTCCTCAGGAATGATGAGAGTCAGTTATATCCAATCATATCTATTATTCATAGGCAGAATGTCTAAAAAAATCTGGAGGCTTTCTTGCAAATTAGGCATTTAGATGAGCAATGCAACCTTGGCTTAAAAAGAAGATAAGAGGGGTAGACATATTTTGAGATTCAATAGGCATTTCAAAGAACAGATACTTGCTATATACGAGACATTTTCTTTGATTTTTTTTAAAAACTCAGATGTTGATAGGTAATTTGTACCACAAGAAGACAGTGAAACATACTGGAAAGAATATAAAACTTGTTAAAATAGTACTGTCTATTTTGATATTTTCCTCTCCTGTCTCATGACATGTAGATGCTGCTAACAAAATCAGAACAGATAGGACCTACCAGGTCATCTTGCCACTAGTGGTCTTAAGTAATCATATAAAAGAAACACTATCACTGGGATCGAAACAATTAATTGGAAATAAGGCATAAAATTTAAGTGGAGTTATAAGACGTCCACCTGATTACTCTGCAAATGTATTAAAGTCTCCCGTCTACTCAATTAAAATGAGTCTTAAAAGGTCAAAGATACAGAGACCAATTGTGAGCGAATCCAATTTCCAGCCTTTGAGTTTCTTAACCAGAATCTCTGTGGCTTGCACAGAGCCTCAGCATGAGCTGAGCAGCTAGCACTATTCTCTTTTCCATTGTAGTATTATCTGAAGAAGCTTCACATCTAATTTCACTTTCTGTAAGAGTGGACTTTGTGGGTCATGTTGTGCCCAAACTTTTTTTTTTTTTTTTTTTTCGTTTTGGTCTTACTGCCAAACAGTTTTCCTTTTCTCTATTGCTCTGGCAGAATGACAGGCAAAGTCTCATGGGCATGTTTGTTGCAGCTGCCCATAGAAACGATTAAAACTCTCATTGTGGCTATTAAAGGCTATCATGCATCTAAGTGTGATAGGGATTTTGCAGTTAGCCAGAGGACATGGATAGATGATTGACCTGTCTTAAGTTACAAAAAAAAAAAAAGTGCTTTACGTAGAGTAGCTCTAGGCGACTAAGAATTGTATCTGTGTTTAATGTTAAGGGCAGTAAGTACTACCAGACGCCCCCTGCTGTTGCTGCTGGACTGTGGCCTCGAGGCATGGCCGTCAGCTCTGCTCCCTAGAGTTCTCTAGATCACACACACTTTGCCAGGATGGAAGCAAGCAGCACTTTGCAGAGAACTGTCCCCTCCAGCTGTCACCAGCACATGCTACAGTCACCAAAACACTGTAACTCCTGGGGCCTCGTTTTCCATTATTATATCAACGCAGTTGTTTGGACTGTGTGAACTTTTAAAGGGTTTCCTCAAAGAAAAACTGTTCTGCAGCCAGTTAACCGAGCAGCTCCCGGAAGCACCTGAGGAGTGGCCCTCGGGCTTCCCCACGGAGCGCGTGCAGACAGCGCGGCCCGGGCCTGACCCAGAGCCGTGCGGCAGGGCAGGCGGGTCCTGGAGACGTTCGAACAGCCACCTTCTTTTCACTTTGGTGGAGCTTTGTGGTTTCCCTTAGTGTAGATCCGAATGGAAATGACCTAAAACAGTGCTGGTGAAGGAGCAGAGGTAAATAATCTTATTTCTGAATAGGTGAACTAATAAAAAGTACTGTTTAGGCCGGGAATTTAGCTCAAGTGGTACCATGCCTACTTAGGAAGCACAGGGGCCCAAGTTCGATCCCTGGTACTTCCAAAAAAAAAAAAAAGTACTGCTTAACATCATCTCTTTTTTTTTCTCCTTCACTTCTTCCTCTTCCTCTTTATCTTCCTCCTCTTCCTCTTCTTTGTCTTCATTTCATCTTCTTCAAAAAACAGCTTTCTTCTTTAGTTTCAACGGCGTCAGTTTGTACTCCGTGTGAGTTAAGAGAATTTCAAATTCCTTCTTCCTCAGAAGTGGCTTCCTCTCCATTGCACTTTCGTTCCCCACACCTGGCTGGGATCCCCGAGACGGATTCGGGGATCCCACCGGGAAGGTCTGGCTTCCTCCAGACACTCAGCAGAGAGAGGAGATTCCCCAGCGGCACCTCAGCAGCACTTGTATTTATGGGATAAATAATTCTTGAATTTATTTTTATGTATTAGTGAATGAGCTAAAAAGAATCCATAGAATGAGCGCTCTCGTGCGTCTCCTTCAGAATGTATGTGATCGAAGTCAATCCTGGGCCCGGTGAAGAGAGCGGCGTGGAAGCTGCAGTTCAGAGCCTGGGGAAGGAAGAGACGGCAGGGACTTGCAAAGCAAGTGTGGCTGGTGAGGGCTGTAAAAATGGGGCGCGCCTGAGCCCCACCCAGGAGGAAAAGCGAGGGAAGCACTGAAATCCCGCGGCGGCAGCATTTGTTCCAAGGCCATCTCTGTTTGTCAGTGGCGCTGAGAATCTTCTCACTGGACTGTGTATTGGAACGCGGCCCTCGGTTGTGGGCCCTGAGTCTTGCAGGACCGGCGTCTGAGTGGGGGCGCCCCGCATCCGTGGCGGCGGCAGAACCAGGGAAGCGGACCCGGCGCTGTGGGAGGCGAGGCGGAGCGGCGGGCTGTCAGCGTCGCGGGGCCTGGGGGAGGCGCGTTCGCGCCCAGCGCTGCTGGGACTTAAGCTCGTCCGCGGACGCGTGGAATAAAACAGCCGTTTCTGCTCCGCCCGAGGGTCGTGGTGATTTGTGGGGATTGGCCCGTTTCCTACCGAGGACGCCGGTGAAATAGAAAAGTTAAACAGGAGAAGAAAGTAAGAGAAAGTGGAGGCTAAGGAGTCTGTGTCAGACCGAGTGGCGCCCGCCCGCCGATCCGCAGCCTTCGCGCACGCAGTGTTTGCGTGTTGATTAGCATCGTCACACTTCTGTCTATTATTTCTTAACTGACACATTGCTGCAAATTATAGCTGGAGCGCAATACTGGGTTGCGGATACAAATACCATTTAAAATAATGCTTTTCCTCGATACCTAGAGGCATTGTGAACGCGACAGCAGGTTTTCCCTTTACTCTGAAAGCCTCCATCCTGCTAACAGAGTAAAATAGCTGTTTTTCAGATCACACTGAGTTTTAAATGTAATGCATTATAAGGTGCTTCTTCTCCCACCTATTAGCCCCCATTAGCATGGATGGGAGTTGCCCGCACAAGGGCCCCGCGAGCGGGTGAAAATAGCACCTTCCCAGGACGCCTTCCCCAGAGGCGCTGGAGTTCAGAGAGGTTTTGCTTAACCTCAGCTATTACGAGCATCACATCATTTGTTACAATGTCAGTTGTTATAAAAAATGGTATTGGTAAAGCGAAGTAAAAATAGGCATATCAAAGATGATGGCAGCAGAGGGTGCAAAGGTAAAGGCCAGTGAGAAAGGGCACATCCGAGCGAGGCTAACTTGGCAGCCTCGGCAGAGGACAGACCCGCAGCCCAGCGCACGCTCCGGCCAGAGCTTCCCGGCAGCGGCTCAAGGCTAGTTCCGCACTCGCCTCCGCTCGCACCCAGGGCTCACAGCTTCCACTTGAGCTGTTCCCTTTTTCTTCAAGTAAAAAGAGAGTCACCACCGAACACCAAAGAAAACAAAAACTCAAGTCAAATGTTACCTTTTTTAAAAAGTATAAAGTTTCCCTAAAGCGATGTGCATTGTCAGATTGGGTTTGTGAGGCAGGTGGTGATTAGAATTATTTTCCCATTTGACAAGTGAAAAAAGAAGGAGAAGGAGGAGAAGCACTAGATTAAGCACTAGATTCAGTGGCACATCAGAGACGGAGTAGAGATTCTTACCAAGTAGCTAGGAAATCAGAATAAGTATTTTGTATTTCACCTTAAATGAAAGCCATAGAAATGGTCCAAGGGAGATACAGAATTCAGAATGCTCGCTCGGTCAGCTGTCGCTGTGGCTGACGTTTCTGAATGGTGCTCGAATCCTCATGGTCCCCCTGCATGTTAAGGATGCGTGTGGTTTGCAACCGAGCACATCCTAGTCACCCACGGAGGCTCGGGCTGTTTGTGTCCACGCATGCTCCTCAAGGTCCCTGGGGAGCCACGTCAGGGTGGAATGTCCCTTCACCACCCCCTGCCTCTAAGTAAAAACAACTTGCCATTATACAGTATTTGCAGAATCTTCCTGTCAGTTTGAGAGACAAAAAGAAAATCTGTGGGTGAAAGCACAGTGATAAGTCACTTTCATGTGAACATTTTCAGTCAAACAAATAGATGAATGGAGTTGGAATGCCAACTTTGAAACAGCGCACATTAAATGGAAATAGCTCTTTTTTTGAGGCTAGGTCTCGCTTTGAAGTTCAGGCTGGTCCTGAGCTCATTATGTAGTTCAGGCAAGCCTCAAACTCAGCAGTCCTCCTGCCTCTGCCTCTGGAATGCTGGGATTACAGGTTTGAGCCAGCATACCCTGCATTTGTGGTATGTGGTACTGATTGCTCGTGGGTGTGAGTCACCATGCCCAGTATTGTTGTGTGTGGTTACTGGGGATCAAACCAAGGACCTTGCCCTTGTTAGGCAGGCGCCGGAACTACTGAGCTAAATCTCCAGCCCTGGAAATAGCTCATTTTAAAAGAATAAATAGGAATATTATGATCAGCAGTGGTGAAGCCTGGTAGTGATTGTTATATTGGAAGCCCTAAATAAAGGAGGATAAAAAGAAGAAAAAAAATGCAATGATTTATTGTACAGAACCAAAGACTGGAGATGCCAATTAACATTTATGTACAATGTAACCTCATAGGTCTCTTTTCTATTCTTTTGGAATTTTTAATAAATTTGCAGCACTGCAATAACATTGCTCTTTATACTACCTCTCCTCAAGCGTTAGACTGTAGGAAAAAAATTGAATAGTTACTTTAAAATATTTCAACAACTTCAGAAAAACCTTATTTCCACCATCCTTAGTGTATGGAAGGAGAGATTCTCAGTGATGAATTCCTAGGGACCTTTAGGGACAATGCTTTTAACAGACAGAAATAGTTCATAGTTCTGTAACAAATGTGTTCAATTATAAATTGTTCCTAAAGATCTCTTGGAGTGAGAATCTCAATACTATATAGATATGTATCTTGCAAATTGTCTACGTTCAAATGCATATACCTACTCAATCAATGATCAGTAGTTATTGTGAATCTTCCATGTGTCTGATCTGTACTTGGTAAGAGAGACAAAAGCTTGAATCACATAAAGTGAGTGGAGAAAATGTGAAATGCAATCTACCATGTGATGTACTTTGAGTAGAATTTTTCATGAAATGGAACTAAAAGTTCTTTGTATACAAAAAAGACATGCAGTTAACATTTGCTTCATTGTAATCTGGCTTTCACACTTCAAAAAATTGCCAAAAATATGATTGTAAAAGCTACATGGATTCCCAATATGTAAATCATGAGAGATTTGAGTTTTTAAGGCATTTTTGACTTTTCTTTCTGTTAAATTCTTTCCGCTCTAAAAAGGAAGACAATGTGTAATAGCAACAGCCTGTAACCTGTGTCTGTGTCATTCATTTTGTATTTATTCAATGTTTGTTATATGCCAAACACTCACTGTGGTCAGGTCCTGAGTAAATAAAGAATATCAGGATGAAAAGCTGGCCTTCATGTGCCCCATGGAGTACAGCGCTTTCCAGGGTCTTCAGATACCCCCGCACAGAATGCTCCTCCCCTTCCGGGATGCATTTCTCTTTTACTTTAGTCGGGATTAAGGTGCCTCAGTTTGACACCAGATACAGGAGAACAAACAGGAAATGTAACAGGTAGCCCCAGGAAAACAGATTGCAATAAATGTCTACAGCCAACAGAAATAAAAATTTCTTACAGGGATATGCAAATCTTAGCATAGAATACTTTCTTACATTACCTTACATGTGAATTACAAAGTAACATAAGTATTTTTAAATTTTTATTGTACTGCACAAAAAGAAGTGCACAAATGCTTTCTTTTGGATTGAGAGGAGCATCATGTTTGTTCGCTAGGTGTAAAGAAGTCACTAATTTTGAGAGAATATTTTTTAAACATACAGTTTGTAAGTTCATACTCCATCTTGTTGCTGTTTAGCAATATAAGGGAGGTAAAACAATATATTCTCCTACATTTCCACTGCAGTTCTGTAACGAAAGACATTATAGATTGTTAACTTACAAATTTTATGTCAAGTGGAGGGCCTGGGTAAAGAAAATGAAGACTTGAAGAAATAGGTAAACCTGAGTGTTTTTATATCAGGCTGGTTGAAGAATGGAAAGGCAGGGAAAACTGTGGCAGGACAGAGGAGCGACTCCAGAGCAGGCCCCGGCTCTCTCGGCGAGCTTGGATTCCTCTCGGCACTCTGTCATGGGAGACGGGCTCGCTAGTTTCCTCTTGATGTGAGGAAGGCGCTTCTTATGTGAGAGTGTTAGGATCTCCTTCGGGGGGGAATGAGAGAGTCCTTCTTGGGTCTGCTAAGGGCTTTAGCTTGAAGCATGTCAGAGTCCCCCGTTCTTGGAGTAGCAGACTGGGAAGCCTGCCATAACTTTTTAAATACTTTGCCCTTTTTATACATTGAAAATTTTTCTGAGCCTTATTAATGTAGTTAACAAAGTTGTTTAGATTTAAGGCATACAAAGTAATGCTCTGCTGTATGCGCGTTGTGAAGTGATTAATGCAGTCAAGCTAGTCGGCGTATCCATCCCTTCATGTAGCTACCTGTTATGTGGGGGCGAAACACCGACAGGGCACTTTCTTAGCAAAATTTCGGCACATCCCACAATATCGTTAACTACAGTTACCATCTTGTACACTAGATCTCCAGAATCTATTCATTTTATAACTGACAGTTTGTAATCTGTGGCAAAATATCCCCTCATCTTTGCCTTCCCTTGCCTGTAATATTCATCATTCTAATGTCTGTGTTTGAGTTTGACTTTAAATTACACATTTCGGATCATGAAGATTTGTCTTTCTATTTCTAGCTTATTTAATATAGCCTGTTCCCTAAACACGTCTGTGTTGTTATTACATCTCACAGGATTTCCTTCTTAAGACCGAGTAACACTCTGATAAATCTCTATATAGATACGTGGATATCATGTTTTCTTTGTTCCTATAGTGGCAAACACTTCGTTGTTTATCTTGGCTCTTGTGAATAATGTTAAAAGTACTGTTGAAGTGCTGCTTTGTTTTTACCGATAGCTTACAGACCCCACTGTGGCTGTCACACTTATTAGAATGAAACCCATCTCGGTAGTTCATATATTGTGTCTCTTGCTACAGCTGATGATGACGGTGAAAAATCTTGCCCTGATCTACTGCTAAATGGAGAAACAGCTCACATCTGTTAGGGATGATTTTAGGATATTCTGTAAGCACAAAGATTAGATCACTCGGCAAATGAAAATGAGCCTCATAATATTTATTGGCTGACTTGAGATTTTAAAGAGATGGACTGGAATTATGTGCAGAAGAAATGGAGATTTGTGGCATGTTTTTATACCCATGGCATATGGTTTAGACCAGTCTGAGCTGAGCTCCCAACCTAGGCAGTGCTAATTTTATTTCTTTTCCTCAAAAAAATTTATTACACCAATTACTTAGGCAAAAGTTTGGTGATATACAAGAATCTTATCTTTGTGCAACTGCTTGACCTTGGTAAGCAAGTCACATCCTTGTGGTTTGTTACGTTAAATGTGCTTCACATGGACCTTACTGGTGCTCTGTTATTATTCCCATGAGGGGAAGCCTGTTTTCTGCTACACCAGAGGGACTCCAAGCTTAGTCTTGGCCACAAAGATACAGCAAGCAATAAGAATAGTTTAGAATGCAAGAGTCAGCCTCTTACAAAGTAAGGAACATGTACTCAGTAGAGTAAATAGAATGTTTTTCCTGCTTCTACTCCTGGCCAGTTTCATACTGTTTCAGCTACATGCCAAGAGTGGATCTGAGCACCAGTTTGCCTCAGAATCACTTGAAGGGCCCATTAAACACATTGCTCTCAGTCACTCCCAGAGCTTCTGGTTTGGGTGATGCTCAGATGGCACTTTTCTGACAGATTCCTGTGAGAGGCTGATGTTTCTAGTCTGGAGAGCACGTGCTGAGGAGCTGTGGATTCGACAGAGACCTCCAGGATCTGTGGAACTGACCAGAGTGAATCCTAGCTAGCTGCTACACCTACATAGCAGGGTCCTTTTTTCTTCGACATGGTCTGGTCTCTTCTCCATCTATTTCTTCTAGTCCTCTTCTTCCATTCTCATTATCAGAGTCAGTGGATGACAAACTCATGTAGATAGGGGGTGAGGGTTGTATAGGGTGGGCAGGAGAGTGGGAAAAAATGAGAAGTTGTGTCATATACTGGTACAAATTCTCAATGTCAAATGTGATCATGATGTGTATATAAAATGTACCTATATCACAATACAATTTTTTTTCTTTTCTTTTTCTTTTTTTTTTCTTTTTGGAGACAGGGTCTCGCTTTGTAGTTCAGGCTGGCCCTGAGCTCACTATGGTGCCCAGGCAAGCCGCCGCGAACTCAGCAATCCTCCTGTCTCTGCCTCCCGAGTGCTGGGATGACAGGCGTGAGCCACCACGCCCAGCATTATATGTGGTAACCGGGGATCGAACT
>PVIC010056601.1:0-10894 GCA_004025085.1 Thryonomys swinderianus
CTGAATATGAGTCGATTGTACAGGAGATCGAGGGAGACCTGGGCACACTTCAGTGGAGTGCGGGCCCGATTCCCAGGCCCCAGTTTCTCCCAAAGGTATCACGCACCTCAAGGGAGAAAGGAGGGGGGAAGGGCCTGGACAGGGATTCAAGGGAATGGGAGAAGCCAAATCTCTGACCCTGGACAAGGTAGCAGACTTGGCTCCTCACACCTCGCTCCTCAATCCTACCAACTGACTGCTAGGCAGATGCACGGAGGGCTTTACCCGGAGGGCTCTCAGACTTCTGTGATTTCTCAGAAGGCAGGATGCCATCGCTGGAAAGCAGGAGAGAAACTCCCAAGACTGGAGCGGGAACTACGGAGCCACTGGGAGGAGATGGCACCAGAGAAGCCAGGAGAGGCCTCCGCAGACCCAGGAAGTCTTTGCAGAGATGACACCTCGGGGCGTCAGGCTGAGCACAACAATAAAACTGGGGATCCCAGCCAAGAGGAGACTGGAGACACATCAGGGATGGAGAATACAGGTACTTCTGTGACTAGAGCAGGCTAAGCCCCTGGCTTCTGGGCCATGGGTTCCCCATCTGAAAAGTTAAACGAATGTTCTAGATAAGCTGCGGCCCCCTCCTCCTCTCTGCCTGGTTGGGAAAAGATACATGGATGGGCAGTGAAGGGGTTAACTCCCAAAACATTCTCTTCTCCTTCGAAGAAGCCACCAGTGCAAGACCGTGCCACAGCCAGCAGGAGCTCCAGCAGCTCCAGCATCACCGGAGCCACTTGGCCATGGAACTGCTATGGTTACAACAGGCCATCAACAGCCGCAAGGAGGTAGGTGCTAAGGGGAACTCGCTGGGAGGGCTGGGAGAGGCCTTCTGCTGTGCTCAGCCCTGCATGGAGCAGTCTCTTCTCTCCCAACAGTATCTGGTTCTCAGACAAACACTGACGTCCCCAGAAGCAGCTCGGACCAGAGATGAGCTCAGGCTGTGCCCAGACCACGGAGCACAGGCATGTAAGAAGGCGTGGTCACAACCAAGCCCGCAGCTGGAAGACAGGACCCCTGGAGAATGCGACCTTCTAGATAACTCCTGTCAGAAGAGCAAATCACAACTCCGTAAGTCCCTAGAAAGTCTGGCCACTACCAAGAAAACTGCTGATGGAACTAAAGGAAGGGAACCGTGTCATAGGAAGACTGGGCCACAGCCACCTGTGTCATCAGATAGCCAGGCTGGCGGGAACAGGGTGACGAAAAGGCCAGACCACAGAGGACAGATCATTAAAAGCACCTTCTTGCAGCCGATGAAACTTCTGGAGGATCAGAACTCTGGGACCCTCCACCCTAGGACCCCCTGTTCTGGAGAGGCGAGGACACAGCGGCCTGCACTCTGTGAAGACCCAGACTTTGAAGACAAGTCTCTCAGAAAGCCGGACCACCAAACAGCTAGTGCACAAGAGTTAGCCCTACCACAGGACGACGACAGTTGGAATGGGACGTTGGCAGGGCCGGAGCATGGTCACCTGGATCTCAGGAGGAAAGCAGGCACGGCACAGACACCCAGTGATGGACGTGCTGGAGACAGAATGGCCAATGAGCCTAGTCACAAAGAATGGGAAAACCGTAGGGCTGCACTTTGGAGACCAAGGCTGCCTGAGAACCTGTCTTCCACAGAATTAGATGAGACAAAAGAGGACCAGTGGAGGGGCAGACTGTTGAAAACGGGGCCCCCAGGCTAGGCCTGGGGGAGCCGGGGGGGGGACAAGTTCTAAGTGAGGACACTGTGAGGGGAGTGGAGAAGGCAAGCCCTCATCCTGGTGCCAGCTCTGCCTCCTGCCCTCACCCCAGCCAGTGGTGGTGAGCGGGACCGAGAGGCTGGGGTAGAGTTGGCCTGAGTGGAGGGAAAAGGAGGAAGGATACCCTTTTGTCCTCTGACTGTGGCACAACCCAAATTTCAGGTTAAGAGTAAAGTGGGAGGCCTGGGAAATAAAGTTGCTTTTTTTAAAATTGAGTTTATTGGCACATTATGATCACATTCCTGAGAATAAAGCTTTTTCTTGGATTCCAAGCCTGGCTGCTTTGATGTCCTGCCTCTGGCCTCTGATATCTACTTCTTACGAGCTAGCATGGAACACTCTCATTGTGGCTGATGAAGCAGATTTAGCCTTCTTTTTTTTTTTTTTTTTTTTTGAGACAGGGTCTCGCTTTGTAGTTCAGGCTGGCTCTGAGCTCACTATGTAGCCCAGGCAAGCCTTGAACTCAGCAATCCTCTTGCCTCTGCCTCCCAAGTGTTGGGATTACAAGCGTGAGCCTCCACACCTGTCTTTGTGGTATGTGGTACTGATTGCTAGTGGGCATGAGTGACCATGCCTGGTATTCTATGTGGTTCCTGGGAATCGAACCAGGGACCTTGTGCTTACTAGGCAGGCACCAGAACTACTGAGCTAAATCTCTGGCCCTAGCCTCTTAGGGAGCAGACCACAAGCCAGACTCCCTTAAGCTCAGACTATTGGGGTTCAGAATGGTAGGCTTTGGAGAGTACTGAGACATCTGCATTTAAATGGGATCTCTGTGCCAAGGTGTGGTGCACACCTAGAGTTCCAGCACTTGGGAGGCTGAAGCAGGAGAATCACTGCAAGTTTGAGGCCAACCTGGACTACACAGTAAGATCAGCCTTAACTATTGGTGAGCCTCTGAGTTAAAAAAAAGGATTCCCTCCTGCTGCTTCTTACTGGGCTATCAGAAGAGGCCTTCCTACTTTGCTGGTAGACAGAGCCAGACTCCACCCCTGGCATGCCTCCCAGCCTGGCTCTAGGTTCCCTGGCAACCCTTTTGCGTCTCTGACTGAGGAGACACTATGGCAGGTGGCATTCCGGCAGCCAAGAGAGTAGTAGTGTACCGGAATGGAGACCCCTTCTCCCCAGGCCGCCAGCTGGTGGTAACCCCGCGCCGTTTTCCCACCATGGAGGCCTTCCTTCATGAGGTGACAGCGGCTGTGCAGGCCCCGCTGGCTGTGCGTGCCCTCTACACACCTTGTGATGGCCACCCTGTCGCCGACCTGGCCGACCTGCAGAACGGAGGGCAGTATGTGGCTGCTGGCTTTGAACGATTCCACAGGCTCCAGTGAGTGGGGTAGGGCTGGGCCAAGAGCCTAGGGAGGGGGCAAGAGGCAGTAGCAACAGACAGTTGAGCAGCAATTCAGATAGGGTTTATTTATTCTTTTGAGACAAGATCTTGCAGTATGGTTCAGGCTGATCTCGAACTGGCAGCAGTCCTCCTGTCTCTGCCTCCCGAGTGCTGGGATTACAGGCGCACACCACTACACCCAGCTCGGATGGAATTCTGTCTGGTAGTAACCCGTAAGCTCAACACAGCCAGTATCTGCTGTGAGAAGGAAGCCATCCTTCAAGTTGAACTTTTTTCCAAAAGCTCTTGATTAATCCCCTGCACCACAGTCTCAATCTCTCTGTCACTTTCCTTTCTCTGTTTAGGCAGCCCCAGCTCCTGTCAAATTAGGGTCATCTCTCTATGGTGGGGCTGTCTGGCCATGTGAGAACAGTTCAGGTTAACTGAGCTTCCAACTCAGACCTGGCTTCCAAGACCCACTGTGTCCTTTCAGCTGCTTACTATGTCCTTAAAGCTGCTTCCTGTGATGTTAGAAGCAAGGGCTCAGGAGGCAGGTGCAGTGGTGTAAACCCGTAATCCCAGCCCTCAGGAGGCTGAAGCAGGAGGAGGGTAATGAGTTCAAACCCAGCCTTAACTACACAGTTTAAGGCCAGTCTGAATTAAGAACTGAGGCTCTGCCTCAGGGAAGAAAAAAGAAACAAAACAAAACAAAACAATGACAATAACAACAAAACCCAAAGAGTCAAGAGCCAGACAGACTTAGAATCTTGGCTTGGTCACTTCCTATATGACCCTGGGCAAGTCCCTTCTCCGTCTCCAAAAAAATAAAGATAAAACCCCCTATCCGTTGGGGGTTTGGCTCAGTGGTAGAGCTCTTATCTGGCATGTGTGAGCCCCTTAGTCAATTTTTTTTTTTTTTTTTTTTTAATTTGAGACAGGGTCTCACTTTGTAGTTCAGGCTGGCTCTGAGCTCACTAAGTAGTCCAGGCAAGCCTCGAACTCAGCAATCCTCCTGTCTCTGCCTCCCGAGTGCTGGGATGACAGGGGTGAGCCACCATGCCCAGCCCCTTAGTTCAATTCTTAGTCTGCCTCCCCACCAACTACCAAAACCACCCACCTAATGAATGAGGAAACTCATAAGATATAGGACACTTAAAGTACTCATTTCTCTTAGCCTTATCTCTGAGGCTCTGGCCTCAGAGTGCTAGCATCTGTTTCTGGGCTGAGAGACCGAGGGAAACTTACTGGGGAGACAGACGCCTAGCGCACCCTACACTTTGGCAGCTGGTGGGCTGCAGACATCGCAGGCTCCGTGATGACCTTGACTTGTGTGTCCTTCCAGCTGTTTACCCTCGAGAGGGAAGCATCCAGGTGGGAGGAGCAGCGGACGACAAGTGAGTCCTACAGAGCTTGTCCCAAGCCTTCCTGACCCCGCCCCTCCTGGGTTTGCTCCGACTTGCTCTGTGAACTCAGCCTCCCTGGGAGCAGCCAGAGCTTAGTCTGTGCACCCACCCTACGATCCTTCCTGGGTTGGGATTTCAACACCCTGTCCCCTGCTCCTGTGTGGGCCTTTCACTTTCTCTCCAAAGGAGAGGTCCTAGGTCCCCAAAGGGGAGGAAGTAGTGAAACATGTGGGGTAAAGGGTGGTTAGAAAATGACTTAGCAGCCTTTGATAAAAAGTTGTGGCCAGGACCAGACTCAGCTCAGTGGTTCCAGTGCCTGCCTAGCAAGCGCAAGGTCCTGAGGTGGATCCCGGTAACCACATACAATACCAGGTGTGACGACTCATGCCCACCAGCAATCAGTACCACACACCACAGTGCCCAGCGTGGTGGCTCACGCCTGTCATCCCAGCACTCCAGAGGCAGAGGCAGGACGATTGCTGAGTGTGAGGCTTGCCTGGACTACATAGTGAGCTCAGGGCCAGCCTGAGCTACAAAGCGAGACCCTGTCTCAAAAAAAAAGTCGTGGACAGTCATCCTCCCTCGGCCTTTTCCTGCCCAGGTCTAATTCCCGCCTGCTCACCCCTCACCAAGGGCCCCCTGCTCTCTCCTAATTTGAGGGCCTGACTTGGGTTTCAGGACTCTTCCAGGACTCACCAACAGCATGACGGGGCCCTTGGACAGTGGCAGCCGGTGCTCCCCTTCTATATCCAGTGAGTGGCAGAGTCAGGAAGCAGCGTATAGATTTCTGTGTCAGTGAGACAGTTGGGGTGGGTTTGGGCCATGGTTATGGGTGGGAAGATCACCCCAAGATGCTTGAGGGTAAAAATGGACTAGTACATCGATTCTCAGGCCACCCTTCCTCTCACACTCGGGATGTCCTGGGGACCCGCCTCACCAGGCTGCTCTTTGTCTTAGTGTGTTCAGGAATGGGGACCTGCTAAGTCCCCCCTTTAGTCTGAAACTGTCCCAGGCTACCATCCAGGACTGGGAAGCCATGTTGAAGCTCCTGACTGAGAAAGCCAAGCTGCAGAGTGGGGCCGTGCGCAAGTGAGTACGGGAGCTGCAGGGTCTGCCGGTCCCTAAGGGTTCCCGCCAGTGTCAGCTGTTCATGAAGATGGCAGTGGGAATGCATGTTCCCTCCAGGGACTTCTGGCTGTGCCACAAGTTCTGCTGGCTCTGCCTCTAAACCGGTACCCAGAGGGTCAGAGGCCAGGGGTACCCACCTGTCATAGCCTGCTCGGGGTGAAGAGGCATCCGGTCCAGCAGCCCTTACCCCGCTCACCTTTCCCCCAGACTCTGCACCCTGGAGGGGCTGCCAGTGTCAGCAGGAGAGGGTCTGGTGAGCGGCCATTACTATGTGGCTGTTGGACAGGATGACTTCAAAGCCCTCCCCTATCTGGAGCTGCTGGTGCCCAGCCCCTTCCTGCCCAGGGGCCGCTGGTAAGTATGTGGGAGGTGCAGGATCACAGGCCACAGCAGACAGCCTCTGCCGTGCATGCCCGACTCCCTGCCATCCTCTGCCCACAACAAGCCTTTCCTTCTCTCATCGTAGGTACCCCCCGGAGCGGAGACACAGACCTCAAAGGCAGGGGGTAGGTGGTGCAGGAGCCTGGAGTGGGAAGGAAGAGGAGGGACTGCCTGCGAATTCTGACAGCTTGGGCTCTGACCCTATCACTGTGTCCTCTCAATAATCATGAGACTGGGGCCGGAGGGTTAGCTCAGTGGTTCCAGTGCCTGCCTCGCAAGCGCAAGGACCTGAGTTCGATCCCCGGTAACCACATATAATGCTGGGCGTGGAGACACGCCCACCAACAATCAACACCACATACCACAATGCCGGACGTGGTGGCTCACGCCTGTAATCCCAGCACTCGGGAGGCAGAGACAGGAGGATTGCTGAGTTCGCGGCAGCTTGCCTGGGCTACATAGTGAGCTCAGGGCCAGCCTGAATTACAACGTGAGACCCTGTCTCAAAAAGCAAAAAAAAAAAAAAAAAAAATCATGAGACACAGGTATCCTTATTTTGCACAGGTGGAAAAGAATAAAGTGATTTGTTTAGGGTGACACAGGCCAGACAGGACTGTGATCTTCAGGATGGAGTTACAAAGCCCAATGCCTACTGGCATACTTGGCACAGCAGGGCCCGAGGGAACTCACCTTGCCATCCTAATCCAGGCCTGAAGGTTGGGGGCGTGGTCAGTGGTAGAGCACTGGCTGGCCTAACATGTGGGAGGTGCTGGTTTAGTACCCAGTACCAAAAAAAACAAAAGACAGGATAGGCAAGGTGGCACCTGCCTTTAATTCTATGTCCTCAGGAAGCTGAGGTAGAAGAGTGGGCAACTTAGCAAGACTCTGTCTCAAAAAAGTAGACAGGGAGGGCTGGAGATCTTGCTCAGTGGTTCTGGCGCCTGCCCAGTAAGCACAAGTTGCCTGGTTTGATCCCCAGTAACCACATACCACAATACCAGGCGTGGTGACTCATGCCCACCAGCAGTCAGCACCACACACCACAGTACCATACCTGGTGGCTCAAACCTGTAACCAGCACTCGGGAGGCAGAGGCAGGAGGATTGCTGTGAGTGTGAGGCTTGCCTGGGCTACATAGTGAGCTCAGGGCCAGCCTGAACTACAAAGCGAGACCCTGTCTTTAAAAAAATAAAAATAAATAAATAAAAAGGGACAGGGATGTGTTCATTGTGAAGGTCTTGTGCAATACCACACATATCAAAAACAAATAACTAGGCCTCCCAAGAGATAAGCCAGTGAACATAGGGCATTCGGGTGGGGCCACTCTGGCTTCAGTGGCATCTTCAAGAGCCAGGCACCAGTGGTTCTGTGCCTGGACAGGCAGTCTGAATGGAAAGAGGCAGGGAAGGAAATGAATGCCCTGCCTCTTCTAAACTCCCTCGGGCATCAGGGCACTAGGGAACGGACAGCTGTGAAGAGCCAGCGACCATATCTCAGCCCAGCGTCTCTCCTGTAGGCCCAGGGCCACCGGGCACAGGTAAGCCAGTCCTCTCCACAGAAGCCAGCACAAGTTGAGCCATCTCCTCACTATGCCAGACCCCAACGGGACGTGCAGCCAAGAAGCAAGCTCCCCAACTTGCCATTTCCCCCAGGTGAGTGTGTTCTGGGGTTAGACCCAGGCCCTTATGCGTGCTAGGCAAGCAAGCGCTCCACCTCAGGCACCCCTGGCCAGTGACCCGGATGATCACTGTTCTTCCTGGGGAGGTTTGTGGAGGCGGAACGCCCAGGCACGGAGCTGGCTCTGACTCAGCAGAACAGTCTCCTGCTCCCCCATGAGCACGTCTAGCCCCTTCTCCTTCGTGGGGACCTGTGGTGTAGAAAAGGTGAGGCTCACCTCCAAGGGATGAGGTGTCCGGGGTGGAATCATGAGGGCTGCCACCCGATGAGGGAGAGGGGACGCAGAGCAAGGCTGGCGAGGGCAAGGGGCCCCGGAGAAGGCCCAGGGAAGAAGGCGGAGGGCTCCGCAGCTTGGCCATCAGCACCCGCTAGTGTTGCCTCCCACGTCAGGAGTTCAGAGAGTGTTCAGGGCTCCCCACCCGTGGAGGGAGCTGGCAGCAGCCCCAGAAGCAGCAGACAGTGAAGACACCTGGACAGAGGAGCCCTGGGCTGAGGTAAACTGTGGGCTCAGGAAGCCACCCTCACAGGAAAGGGGCGGGTCCTGTCTAACATCTCAGAGCACAGCCTGGTATGCGTTCAGGGAGGGGCAGCTCCCAGGTCACCGGGTCTTTTCCTTTCCTGGCTGGCGACGGGACGGGCATAGGCCTGGCTCCTTTCTCTGTGCTTCTCTACTTCCCCAGCAGGCAGCACAGACAGGAGAAGAGGCCCTGCCCTTGGAGCAGCAGTGTGAGGCTGGGGCTAGGCCTGCGTCCGCAGCCTCTGGCTCCGCTCCAGCGCCTGGAAAGCCAAAAGCGGCAGACGGAAACCAGGGACTCCACTAGGTAACCACTTTCTGTCCCCAGCCTCTGCCAGCCTGTTCTTGAGGAGCCCTGCTTCCCGGGATCACAAGGATGTGACCACCTCAGCCCCTCTCCGTTTTTGTTTTTTTCTTCCTGGTACTGGGGATTGAACTCAGGACCCTGCACTTGCCAGGTAGATGCCGAAACCACTGAGCTAAATCCCCAGCCCTCCTCTCCGTTCTTCTGCTCCTGTGCCCCCGCCCAAACTCCCTTCCTGCCTGAGCAGAGCAGCCCAAGCTGTGGAGGCTATTTCCTCATGGGATTCTCTGGGCACAGAAAATAGCTGTTGACTGAGCTTGATAGAGAGGCTAAAGATATGATAAATGATTTGCCAAAATAAAAAAAATACTAACTCAGTCTGTTTAGTGCAGATTTATTGAAGGCTGTTACTGGCCCGATGTGGTGCTGGGCTCACAGTTCTCTCAGTTGTCTCTTTGAGGGAGGGGGTGACAGTTGAGCTTTTTTTCTTTCTTTTTTTTTTTTTTTTTGCTTTTTGGAGACAGGGTCTCACTTTGTAGTTCAGGCTGGCCCTGAACTCACTATGGTGCCCAGGCAAGCCGCCGCGAACTCAGCAATCCTCCTGTCTCTGCCTCCCGAGTGCTGGGATTACAGGCGTGAGCCACCATGCCCAGCATTATATGTGGTTACCGGGGATTGAACTCAGGTCCTTGCGCTTGCAAGGCAGGCGCTGGAACCACTGAGCTAACCCTCCAGCCCGCTTTTTTTCTTTCTTTTGTACTGGGGATCGAACTCAGGACCCTACACTTGTGAGGCAGGCGCCAGAACCACTCGGCTACATCCCAGGCTGACAGTTGAGCGTTTTCACCTACCTCGAGGGGGACAGACAGCTGATTTCTCCTACCTGCCACATTGATGCACCGTCCGCCCTCACCTCCACCACACAGTGAGCCAAGGGGCCCTGATGGAGCCCTGATGGACCCCATTCTGGGCCCCATTTCTGACTCGGAGACTACAGCTGGCCCTGTCCATGCAGGTGGGCTCTGCACTCCGCAGAACCCGCCAGCACGAGAGCGTGGCCGGGAGCGGGCCAGGTGATGGTGTCTGAGGTATCGGCAAGAAGCTGCTGGGCAGAGGGCTGCTGAGTGAGTGGGTGCAAAGTCTCCTGGGCTACGTCCGCAGCTAAGCACCACTTGAAGGTTACAAAAGCCCATCATAGGGTGGGGATTTGGCTCAAGGGGTCCTGCACTAACCTTAGATGCACAAGAGCCAGAGTTCAATCCCCGGTACCACAAAAAAAAAAAAAAAAAAAAGCCCATCATTGCTCTTCTCTTATGGTGCTGCATGAGGTAGCTGCTCCCTCCAGAAAAGATGAGGAAGCTGGGCTCAGAGAGCAGAAGTGCTGGTCCCTCTGCTCACCGCATGGGCCAAGTCTTCCTGGAGACAGCAGAGGTAGAGGTGGGCTCCGTCCACTCAAAAGGCAGCTGGCTGTCACTGGGTCCTGCTCACTGAGCTCGTGATGCAGAGTGTAATTCCTGTCACAGTGAGCACCATGCCAGCAACTGCTCCTAGGATAACAGGAGACACCAAGGGGCTTTGTGCCCAGTCATGCCAATGACAGGAGCTGGTATGGTGCCAAGGGAGGACTGAGATGGGACCTGCCCGATTCTCACCCCTGGGAGATGGATGATTCTAGGAAAGAACCCAGGTGTGTCAAGACCCAAGGAACCGCTTCCTGAACTCACAGAAGTCTGACTTACGTTTTCCGCCAACATCTTCTCCAAGGAGCTTCCCAACAATCAACGTGAAGACAATGGCCAGAGAGTTACAGATGGGCACAGCCAGAGTCAGATCTGGTGGTCAGAATGAGAAGATCCCTGAGATGCAAGAAATGCCTTTCTAGGTACAAAACATCTTCACTTTATCCCTTCAGGAAAAGTACCGTGACCCCTCTCCCAGATGTGACAGCCAAACTCAGGACTGAACCCACATCTCCCGACTCAAGGTCAATGCCTCCTCCACAGCATTCCAGCATGAAGACCTGAACACGAGGTCTGGGGCCTCCTTGGTGTGCACTCCCAAGAACTCCTAAAATTTCTAGGACATCTGGACAGATAGGCAGGCATCCCACGCACAAAGGATGCTGCCCAATGAGTGCAACAGTGCTGAGCACAGCAGTGTATTTAGTACATACTGGTGCTGGGTGCTTTATATACATATTTAATTTTCACAATAAAATTGTAAGGAGCCGGGCGTGGTGGCTCACGCCTGTAATCCCAGCACTTGGGAGGCAGAGACAGGAGGATTGCTGAGTTCGAGGCTTGCCTGGACTACATAGTGAGCTCAGGGCCAGCCTGAACTACAAAGACCCTGTCTCAAAAACAAACAAACAAA
>PVIC010056602.1:0-10885 GCA_004025085.1 Thryonomys swinderianus
ACACGTAATTGTTACATCATTTGCTTCATCCTGAGATGCTTGTGAAAGACGGTGGTTATCTTTCAAACACAGGGCTGTGGAACACAATTTCTATCTTCCAGAAAACATCGGAACAACTCTGAAATTCGGGAAAGTTTTAATTGTTTTCATTCTACAAATATTTTCTCTTAATTATGGTTCATTGAAAGTCTTCTCCTTATCATAACATACAATTTTTAAAAAGTTTCCGTTTAATAAAGGATCAGGTTCTTTGAAATGGTTTCTATTACCTTATACCAAATACAATTAATTAATACAGGGAATATATTATTTAATTTCCCACACAAGGAAGATACATATTACAGAACTGTACTATACATTTGAAAGAATAGCTCTTTAGCAGTCACTGCTACTAAATTTATCTTAGGTTTTCCGACATTCTCTATTTCTGGGTATTACTCATAGATTCTTTGTTTTGTTTCTGCCTGAAATCTATTCTTCTCGAGGGAATTTTCAGAGCTCGGAAGTTAACACGCTTCTCAGTGGATATGAGGTTACTATGGTTCTATCTCCCTAAGAGAACAAAGAGAAATAGTTAGGTTTATTGCTTTTCATATTATAGAGAGATTTAACATTTTATGACTTGTACTTTATGATTCTATCCCATAAATATCACAGAAACTTTCTGCCCTATGTTGCTCAGCAGAGAAAAGTACGTTTTATTTCGGCTCCTTATATCCCAAATTGCTGATTTCTATTGATGAGGGAAACCCTCTCCAAACCGATTTACTTTCAGAATAAAATTAGTGAAAAGAACCAAAACAGTCATTCAGTTTTGAGAAGAACAAACTTCAATCAGTGGGTCAAGATAACGGTTTGACATAGCTGGTCTCACATGGGTATTTTTGCATTTTTAGCTAAAAATTAATAGGGTTCCTTTTAAGATTTCACTTTACTTTTCATGAAATGGTGACTTTCTGTGTATGGTGCAAGGAGAGATGCAAGTCCCTTTGTCTTTTAAAATAGTACCCTAGCAATTGATTATCATAGCAAAAGACAACACTGCCCACCCTGTCCCAGTTTTGGCCCCATGAACTGTAGTTTGATAGATAAATCTCTCTAGGGCCCTTCTGCTATTTCAGAGCTTTTTCTTGATATTTATTTACCAACCTTTGCACCACGAGGTGATAATTCCCTTGCTGCAGCTCGACTTTCCCAACTTGAGGTTTTGTAAGAGTAGCTGAGTTATACCTGGCACTTTCCACTTGAAAATCAAGTTCAAATTAAGTTTCACAAAACAAAAACAAAACAACACGCACCGCCCCCCAAATCTCTTTGGGATTTTTAGCGGGGTGTCTTACATTTCTGTATAATATGTATGCAGAGACCATATAAGTAGCTACACATTAAGAGGACAAGTAAGATTAGTAGCAATTAGTAGTGAAAAAGAGGCATCACTGCAATTTCTGCAGATACAAAAAAAATACAGTTATAATGATACTATTGACAATTTATGGAAATAATGTGAAAATTTACATTTTTTAAAACTTTACTGTTAATTCAACAGGAAATGGAAAAATTAAATAGTTTTGTTATCATTATAAATACAAAGAAAAAATGAAGTATATTTCCTCAATAAAACTTGAGGTTTCAATTCGCTTCATAAATAACTTTACCAAATTTTTAAAGAGTGAACATTTCCAATATTAAACAAATTCTTCTTGAAAGTAGAACAAGGAAAAGTATTCTACTTGAGGGGTTTTTTTTCTTTTTTTTTTGAGATAGGGCCTCGCTTTGTAGTTCAGCTGGTCCTGAGCTCACTATGTAGCCCAGGCAAGCCTCAAACTCAGCAATCCTCCTGCCTCTGCCTCCCGAGTTCTGGGATGACAGGCTTGAGCCACCATACCGGGCCAGAAAAGTATTCTAAAAGCAACTTATAAAATTATTATAACCCATCAGAAAAACTGAAAAATATACAATATATGTAGAGTGTATATTTTGACATAGTTATATATTACCAAATAAAATATTATCAGAACTCCACTACATAAAGAAATTCTAATATATCTATACTTGGAACAAAAGACTGAGTATTAGAAATAAACTAACATGTCAGTGCAATAATTATGGAGAAAATAAATATATGAATCTCAATGTACATTTATTTTAAAAGCACTTTCAAATTTCAACACCATATTAATACAATTTAGCATAATTAGAAATCAAAGAAGACTTAAGGTGAATGTGTACTATTATAAAATAGAAAGCAAACTTCAAATTTAATACTGAATAAGTGAAAGTTATTATAACTGTAGATAATAAATGGAAAAGAGACACCTCAATATGAAAATTGCAGCAGGCTCCTTGTGATAGGAAATTGAAACTAATATATATGAAATGGATCAGTCTCCTTAACAAGCAGATATCTGAAGATTATAGTCACAATAATTCTACAGGTAATGTGTTGGCAAGAGTTAAAATGGTAGCACACTGATGGTAAGTGTGAGGAGAGAGAGAGACATCCACTGTTATCAGAGTGCAAGAAACTGTGTGTCAAGTGACTTAGAAGCTGCCTATATTGTGTGGCCCAGCCAGTCTCTTTGTATCATATACTGTAAAGAAATGTGTGCATATTTTCATCAGGAAAATTTATATGGCCATTTCTTTTATTAATGCAAAACTAAAAGGTCTTCAGATGTCCAACATATTACATTTAGTTAAGTTGTTCTGGCAACTGCCCGGCAAGCACAAGGTCCTGAGTTTGATCCCTGGTAACCACACACCACAATGCTGGGCATGGTGGCTCACACCTATTATCCTAGCACTCAGGAGGCAGAGGCAGGAAGATTGCAGAGTTTGAGGCTTCAAAAAGCTAAAAAATTATATATATATATATATATATATATATATATATATATATATATATATTGCTCCAGAATACTGCTATAAAACAACCGAAAGATACCTAACACAAGTGTGAATCTATCAAGTTCAACGTTAAGCCAAAAAGTCATAAAAAAAAACTTTAAAGGATGTTTCCATTCATATAATGTTCAAGCGGAGCAAAACTAGGTGTTTGGGAATGGCTCAGCCCATACAAGGGTGATGCAAAGAAAATACTGTTCTAAGGCAGTATCCTTAGGACACAGTCCTATGAAGGACCAGGAATAATAGGGACATGCAGTTTAGTGAGTTTAATCACTATCCTAGAAAGCAAGAATCTGAAGGCAGATGTGGTGGACCAACTGTCAGGGAAGGTGAAGCAGAAAGATCACGTGTTATATCCCAGCCTTGGAGACTTAGCTGTATCAAAATAAAAAAATTTTAAGGCAATGTAAAGGGCCTTGGTTCAGCACCCCCAAAGCAAACAAAAACAAACAAACAAAAAGTGAAAAAAATATCTCTGGATGCTTAAACCAAAGAGAAATTCAAAATTAAAAACTATGGTTTTCCTGGTTGATTCCAAAGCACAACCCAATCAGACACCCACAGACTTGATATTCTGTGTGATGATAACAGTTTGATTCCGGGAGATCCACTGCAGGGAACAGGCAGTAGCAGCCCCTGGCAGGGAGCAACTTCTTCACTCAGGTAAGAACAAGAGGCTCCTTTCCTGCCTGAACTGAACAATATCTCTATTATGAATAAAGTGCTCCGAGGCATATGTGTGTGTGTGTGTCTGTGTGTGTGTGTGTGTGTATGTGTGCGCGTGATGGGTTCAGGCATCCTGTCTATACTCTGTCTTCTTGCTCTTTCATGAGGAGTTTTAAAGGAACCTTGAAAAGCAACATGCCTACCTTCATAATAAATATTCAGTTAGCCTCCTCAACAAAAAAAGAATATTGTGGAAAAGAGACATTATTATTTACATACAAAGAAAAGAAAAAGATTGCCAGGGAGCTAATGAGGCTATTGATAAACTTTTTAGTTTTAGAAAGGTAAAGATTAGGTGATGTCTGTAGAAGAAAATCAACAGATATACAAACTGACCTGGAAAGAAAGAAGGACTCAGAAGGGGGAAATTTATAAAATTAAAAATTTGGTGACTAAAATAGCAAAAAGTCTGGGAAATAAAGTTAGACATTTGAAAAAATATAGAAGGAAGAAGAAAAAAAAACCCTGAAAAGTCTAAAAAAATAAGAAAAATTCTAGCATCGTTTTTGTATGTTTATAATGTTATTTGTAGCATTCTTTTTTTTTTTTTTTAAAATCGAGACAGGGTCTCGCTTTGTAGTTCAGGCTGGCCCTGAGCTCACTATGCAGTCCAGGCAAAATTTGAATTTAGCAATCCTCCTGCCTCTGCCTCCAGAGTGCTGGGATTAAAGGTGTGAGCCACCACGCCCAGCTTTAGCATTCTTGAGAGTTTTCTGTGCTTACCATCTAAACATTTTTTCATACAATTATATCATCTGCAAATTTTTAGATATGAGTAATTGAAATTCTTCTCTTTCTTCCTTACTTTGATCTACTGTTGGACCTTCCAGCCTAATTTTTAGGTAGTAACTATTTTAGCTATGCTTTTGTCTTAATATAAATGCTAAGTGTTGCTTATAAATAGCTGTATTTGTCATATCAAATTTTTCTAAAAAATTTATTTTGCAAAGATTTATAAATCAGTAAAAAATGTTGAATTTTAGCAGATTTTTTTCCAGGTTTTATAGTGCTGATTATAAGTAGTTTCTTTCTTAAACATTTTGATGCGTGTGTTTCCTTTCACTGAAGTGCATTTGAATTCCTTGAACAAAAGATTCTGTGTTTGTCATATTTAACTTTATGAAGCAGTCAGTATTAGGGTGCGGAGATGGAAGATGAACCTTATCCCTTTGGAGACACCAGCATGGAGGAAGGGTCCAGGTCCCCGCTGCCCAGGTCTGGGAAGGGTCGATGTTAGAGCTTCTTACACATAGGGCAGCTGTCTATATAAAAGCAATGTGGCAGTGGCATCGTCTGCCCATGGTGGCCAATCAGATGACACAGTGCTGCCAAATCAATGACACAGAGCTCCCAGAGTCTCACCTGTGTGGAAGCAAGGAAAACACAGCTTCCTCAGTGCTGTCTAAATGCAAACACAGGATGAACTGACCCCTAATCTCCTGAGAGGCAATGAAAAGAACAGAGACATTTGTCATTCTTTGTATCGTTTTTGCTGGCCTTCTCTCTGAAAACTAACATCTTATTATTTGTTATCCTAAATGCTGCCTCTCATCCAAACCTACCTTGATCCTCAGACTTAGTCACAACCTCACATAGGAGCAGTATCTGATGGTTTTATATCATATCGTCCAACTGGAAAAACTTTCTTTCATTTTTGTTATGAACTTCGGTTTTTCATTGGGGAAAGGTTTTGATTTAATCACTTTCTTCAAAACTAGAAATGAGCAGCGTGCTATCTGAAATCAACCTGAAGACTGCACCTACCTTTGACCTGAAGGGAATTCACATCAGCTCTTACCAGTCTGCCAAGTCTTCACACTTAGCCCAATGCATTTAAACAGAGCACCTGTGTCTATGCAGTCTCTACGTGAACATGTTCTTCCTTTGTTACTCTAGTCAGCATTGAGCTCTCTGGTTCAGTAACTGTCAACCCACCACCTCTGTCCATCATTTTAATGTCTTTTGCTACTCATCATCCTAGTGAGGCAAGATTGATCCCTGGGAGAGGCTCAAACAAACAGGAAGATGGCTGCTGGGGTCCACTGTGGAGGAAACACATGTGTGGCCCTGCTGAGCATCCTGCAGATATTATCCCCTCAGCTTCACTTTTGGTTTCCCTGCACAATGGGACTTTCAACTGTAGCAGTTTAAGTACATACAAGGGTTGATCTAACTCATTAAAACACAAAAGGCTGGAAACTATGTTTCCAATTCATTATTTTTTGTAATTGGACTTGTGTTTGCTAATGGAGCCACTATTGTTCACAGCAGGGTGTAGTAGAAGTGTAGCCAATCAGAGTTTGCGCAGGATGTTCATGTTTACGGGCACATTCTCATTTAGAGCTAAAGGGGAAAAAAATCATGTTTTTAATCCCTGTTTTTTGGAAATAAAGAGAACCATAGAATAATTGAATACTCTTGAAGGTTTTTCAATAGTAAACAGGTGAGTACAGTGTGTCAAGAGATCTCACTGCTGGGCCTGGGAGAGCAACCCTGGGCTAGAAGCAGTATGCAAGTGGGAGCCTGACCTCAAGACTCCCTGGATGATTGGACAGAGAGTGGGGAATGCGTCTGCCTGTACTAAAAGAAGTAACTCATTAATTTTTTTCCTTTGGTAATCGGGAAAAATATATTTTGGGAAGAAGAAATAGACAAATTGATTTAAACATAGTCAAGGTGTCAAAATCAAAGCGAAATAGATAAAAATACGAACATAAACTAAAAATAAAAGGTATTGTAATGATCTAGTAAGACAATACAAATATTCTGTTTGCAATCTATTAAAATCTGCCTTATTTTTAGAGTTAAAAACATTCAGCCATTAAGAAAAAGATAAAAAATTGCAATAGAAAGCTGTATTATCTGATGGTAGTGGTATTATACTATTATTATAATTTATAAGCCATATTAACCACCTGGAGTGCAAAAACAGAGAACAGAGTATAACTATCAAATTTATATTGATCACAACAGAACTAGAGAAAGATGTCAAGGAGATTATAACAAAGTGAATTAAATAATATCAAATAATTTATGAGAACAGACACCAGTGATGATTATTAAATGAGGCTCAAGTATGTGCTGAAGAAAATTAATTGTATGAATCCCCTTTTTAAATAACAAGTTAAATTAGTATAAATGACCTAAAGTTTAAATCCAAGAATTAGGAAATGTAATTGATATTTCATAAAGCAACTAAAGAAGAGGAAAGAATTGCTATGAGCAAGTGCAGACAGATTTAGAATCTGCAAGAGGTAGGCTAATATTAACTGACTGATATTTTTAAAAGACTCTAAAATGCATCTGTCTTTTCAAAGCCAGGGCTGCCATCAACAAAGCAAAAAATTGTTTTGCAGTCCTGCACCTACTTCCTTTGCTTATCTTACCCCAAGTGCGAAATGTCTCTCATGATTTCATCATCTACACTTTCAGTCTAACTTATAACTGTATATTGTGAGAAAAATACATAATCATGACTTTATTAATTGAAATATAAATCTGATACTACAAAGATTTTTTAAAAATATCCATTATTAAGAAGATGTCTAGTGTTCTTCAATCAGCCCTTCTCAAAAGGAAACCATGAATTCTTCAGCATTCACATTTTTTTTTGAGACAGGGTCTCGCTTTGTAGTTCAGGCTGGCCCTGAACTCACTATGTAGACCAGTCAAGCCTTGAACTCAGCAACCCTCCTGTCTCTACCTCCCAAGTGCTGAGATTACAGGCGTGAGCCACCATGCCAGGCCAGCATTCTTTTTTTATTCTTCCTCCCTTTTATCTTCTGGTCACCACCTTTCTGTTTCTCTAGACTGCCTGGTCAGGGTCTTTCATTCAAATGAAATAAAACAATGGTGGTATTTTTGTACCTGGTTTATTTTTTTTATAAATTGAATTCTTTATTGGTACAATTTATATACATCTCAAAATCATGTATAACATTGGGGAATTTGTACCAGTATATGACACAAGTTAATTCTCATTTTTACCCATATCCCTACCCACCCACACCTCCTCACCCCCTCTATACTTGCTTTTATTTTCTTTCTGTATCATATTTATTCCTTCCCCTCATCACATTCCCACACCAAGTTTCCTATAGAAATTTTGCACTCCATAAAAGCTGTCATACTGTCTAAAGCTCATTTGCATCTATAGGTGTTGATGCCAAAGAGTAGATCTGGAAATTGTCTATCTGTGATCTACTGATTTCACTTATTAGTATATCCTCCAGGTGTCTCCATTTGCACCTAAATGGATCGATCTTGTCATTCTTTATGGCAGAGTAATACTCCATTTTATTAAAAAAACCACATCTTCATTATCCACTCTCCAGTTGATGGACATTAGGGTTGTTTCCAAGATTGAGCTATCACGAACTGAGCTGCTATGAACAAGGGTGTACATTTGTCTTTCCAATGTGACTTTTTAAATTCTTTTGGGGATATTCCTAGCAGGGGGATAGCTGGGTCAAATAGAACCCTAGTCCTAGTTTTCTGAGAAATCTCCACACAGATCTCCACAATGGTTGCACAAGTCTACAATCCCACCAACAATGGAGAAGGGTTCCTTTCTCCCCACAGCCACACCAGCATTTATCATTGCTTGATTTTGTGATTGCGGCCATTCTTTGTGGAGTGAGATGAAATCTCAGTGTTGTTTTCATTTGCATCTCTCGAATGACCAGTGATGTTGAACATTTCGTAATATGTTTCTTGGCTACTTTGACTTCTGCCTCTGAGAAGTGTCTGTTCATTTCAGATGCCCATTTTTGAATTGGGTCTTTAAACTTGGGGAGACTGATCTGTTTGAGTTCTTTCTATATTGTAGATAATAGCCCTTTGTCTGATACACAGCTAGTAAAGATTTTTTTTCCCATGTTGTTGGTTGTCTTCTAGCAGTGCCAGCGACTTCTGTGGCTGTGCAGAAGCTTTTCAGTAGAATGAGATCCCATTTGTGGATTCTTTCTGCTAGTTCTTGTGCTAGAGAGGTTTTATTCATAAAGTCTCTGCCTAAGCCAATGTCTCCAAGAGTTTTACCTAGCCTGTTTACCAGCAGGCTTATTGTTTCTGTTTTAATGTTTAAGTATCGTATCCACTGTGAGTTTAGTTTTTTGCATGGTGAAAGAGATAGGTCTAGCCTTAGCTTTTGTCAGGCTAAAGCCCAGTTTTTTCCAGCAACATTTGTTAAAGAGGCTGTCTTTCTTCCATTGGGGATGTTTGCCTCCTTTGTCAAAGATAAGGTGGCTTAGTGTATCTGGAGCTGTTTCTGGGTCTTCTAATCTATTGCACTGGTCCTCTGGTGTGTTTCTTTGCCAGTACCATGCAGTTTTTATCACAGCGGCTTTATAGTAGAGTTTTAAATTGGGGATGGCAATACCCCCTGCCATGTCATGGTTGCTTAGAATTACCTTTGCTATTCTAGGTTTCTTGTGTTTCCAGATGAATTTTTGTAATATTTTCTCTAACTCTGTGAAGTATACCATTGGAATTTCAATTGTAATTGCACTGAATCTATATAGTAGTTGTGGGAGTATGGCCATTTTGATGATGTTGGTTCTCCCTACCCAGGAACAAGGGTTATCTTTCCACTTTCTGGTTTCCTTTTCTATCTCAGTTTTCGGAGTCCTATAGTTTTCAGAGTAGAGGTCTTTCACTTCCTTTGTTAGGTTGATTCCGAGACATTTCATTTTTCTGGGTGCTACTGTGAAAGGGATTGCCTCCCCAATTTCTCTTTCAATGAGTCTATTGTTTGTGTAGACAAAGGCTGTTGATTTTTGAGCATTGATCCTGTGTCCAGCAACACTACCAAATTTGGTAATTAAGTCTAGCAGTCTTTTGATTGAGTTTTTAGGATGCTCTAGAGAGAGTATCATAGCATCAGCAAATAATGCC
The DNA here is from genome assembly GCA_004025085.1 of Thryonomys swinderianus. Taxonomy (NCBI): domain Eukaryota; kingdom Metazoa; phylum Chordata; class Mammalia; order Rodentia; family Thryonomyidae; genus Thryonomys; species Thryonomys swinderianus. The sequence goes on from PVIC010056602.1 coordinate 9,526, forward strand.
AGTTTAACTTCTTTCCTATCTTTATTCCTTTTATATCTTTGTCCTGCCTGATTGCTATGGCTAATGTTTCCAGTACTATATTGAACAAGAGTGGTGACAATGGGCATCCTTGTCTCATTCCTGACCTTAGTGTAAAAGGTTTCAGTTTTGGCCCATTGAGTATGATGCTGGCTGTTGGTTTCTCATAAATAGCTTGTATTAAATTGAGATAAAGTCCATCAATTCCAATTCTCTGTAGGGTTTTGATCATAAATGGGTGTTGGATTTTTTCAAATGCTTTTTCTGCATCTATTGAGATAATCATATGGTTTTTGTTTTTGAGTCTGTTAATATAGTGTATTACACTAACTGATTTATGTATGTTGAACCAGCCTTGCATCCCTTGGATAAATCCGACTTGTGCAGGGTGTATGATTTTCTTGATAACTCTCTGTATTCTGTTTGCTAGTATCTTATTGAGGATTTTTGCATCAATGTTCATTAGAGAGATTGGCCTGTAGTTTTCTTTTTGTTGGTTGGGATCTTTCCCTGTCTTTGTAATCAAGGTGATGGTTGCTTCAAGGAATGATTTGGGGAGTACTGCTTCCCTTTCAATTTCATTGAAGAGATTGAGAAGTACTGGTATTAACTCTTCTTTAAAAATTTTGTAGAACTCAGCAGTGAAGCTGCCAGGACCAGGACTTTTCTTTGTTGGTAGGTTTTTTATTACATTTTCAATTTCCCAGATTGATATCAGATTGTTTAACATGTTTATATCCTCTTCAGCTTTGGAAGTTCATATGAGTCTAGGAATCTATCCATTTCTTCTAGATTTTCCATCTTCTTGGAGTATAGATTTTCAAAATATGTGTTTATGATCCTTTGGACTTCTTCTGGGTCTGTGCTGATTTCCCCATTTTCATTCCTTATAGCATGGATTTGAGCCTTTTCCTTCCTTTGTTTGATGAGGTTGGCTAAGGGTCTGTTGATCTTATTTATCCTTTCAAAGAACCAGCTCTTTGATTCATTGATTCTTTGTATTGTTCTCTTTGTCTCCACTGCATTAATTTCTGCTCTGATCCTTATAATTTCCTCTCTAGTATGTGCTTTGGGTTTGTTTTGCTCCTCTTTTTCTAGTTGTCTGAGGTTCATCATTAGATTGTTCATTGCAGTTTGCTCTATTTTCCGAGTGTATGCATTCACTGCTATGAATTTCCCTCGCAGAACTGCTTTCATTGTGTCCCATAAATTCCTGTATGTTGTGCTGGGGTTGTCGTTTAGTTGTAGGAACTGTTTAATTTCTTCTTTAATTTCTTTTGTGGCCCATTGGTTGGTTAACAGAGTGTTGTTCAATTTCCATGTGTTTGTGAGGATCTTGGAA
>PVIC010056603.1:0-10881 GCA_004025085.1 Thryonomys swinderianus
TATGTATGGACAGATGTAAACTCTTGGCATAGAAAACCCTGGAGCTTTATTAAAAATATGTTATCTTTAATCCCAGCACTCGGGAGGCAGAGACAGGAGGATTGCTGAGTTCGAGGTTTGCCTGGGCTACATAGTGAGAGCCAGCCTGAACTACAAAGCAAGACCCTGTCTCAAAAAGCAAAAAAAAAAAAAAAAAAAAAAAAAAAAAAGTTATCTTCTGTTTGTAGGGCTACAAGTTATTTTCAGACCCACATTCAACCCAGGATACCTCCTCAGTTCAGGTGGAAGGAGAAGGGAAGCATAGTGTGTCCTGTAAATGCTCCCTCATTTCCAAAATGATTCTCTTTCCTCCCAGGTCATCTGTCCCTCCCTAATATTAATTTATCTGGCTTCCATTATCAGCAATACCCTGCTTACCTATTAAAATATTTTTCCTAACTTCATGTCCTCTTTTAGCATCTCCCTTCAAGAAATCTATTAATATTTTGCTGTAGATTGCTTACAGGGGTGACCTGGATGGCAATCTGAATTTAGGAAGTAGTATCCCAGGTAAATGGCTTGGCATTAGTCTTTGTGTCTTCCCACTCCCTTTGAACTTCTGAGTTGCGCTGGTCTTTGCTTCTTAATGCCACCCAGCTTATTTATACTTTCTTCCACATTTGATTTCTCAAATATGTGACAGGCAACCTAACTGTAACATACTAAAATTTAGCTTAATAATCTTCAAGTTTATGGTAGTTAATCTAGTAGTTAGATTTTATTTTTTTTTTTTATTTTTTGGAGACAGGGTCTCACTTTGTGGTTCAGGCCGGCCCTGAGTTCACTATGTAGCCCAGGCAAGCCTCAGACTTACAGCAATCCTCCTGCCTCTGCCTCCTGAGTGCTGGAGTTACAGGCATGAACCACCATGCCCAGCATTGTGGTATGTCGTACGGCTTGCTGGTAGGTGTGAGTCACCATGCTAGATATTATTGTATGTGGTTATTGGGGATCAAACTAGGGACCTTGCGCTTGCTAGACAGGCACTGGAACTCCTGAGCTAAATCTTCAGCCCTAGTAGATATCTGAAGTAAAATCAAGTGTTTTTCATAGAATACAGAATTCAGAGAAAACAGTTGAGATCCAAATGCTTAAGTTTTTTCAACGATTATATTAACTATGGCCATACCTTTAAATTTCACAGGTATAAGCTTTTACAATTAAGATTGACTCAGATGATTTATGTACCATTTTCTTTAAAAATGAGATTAATACTAAAACTAGATTTCATATTAAAGCTTTTTACGTTACATTATTGATGTGAAATTTTTTTGTTTTTTTTTTTTGGTAGTATTGGATATTGAACCCACAGCCTTTGCACTGACTTACAACTCCTCAATATTCCCCCCCATTCTTTGATAGGGTCTTAATAGGTTGGCAGGTTAGGCTTGAATTTGTGATCCTCCTGACTCAGCCTCCCAGAGTGCTGGGATTACAGGTTTGCACCTTCAGGCCTGGCTTCAGTTGTAGATTTATGACTGTAATTTGTGAAAATTATTTGTGCTTAGGAAACTGTTAAAACACATTTAATTCTATTTTAGTTTTGCCAGAGTTTTACCTTGCTTACTACTACTCTCTGGTAGCCTAAGAACTCTATTAGTTATAATTATGTGTTTTATGAAAATATGTATGTTATTAAAATTCTAAGAATTTTGTCACCTACACATTTAACATGAGGTTTTTTACTTGAGCATTTTTTTTGTTAATTTAAAAAAGTTAAAACTTCAAATAATGAAGCAAATTTTTGGTAATTGTTCTGAATATGTTGATAACCATATGCTGCAAATATTACCCAGATTTACTTTTAAATTTCTATTTTTATTTCAACCATACTTGCTTCCCTCATCTTTCTCTTTCTTCTTCCCTCTGCTCTCCCTCCTCTTCTTTTCTTTCATAATTGGGGATTAAACCCAGGGAGTTATATTTCTTTCCTTTTTTTCCTCGTTTTGAAGTAGGATCTACTAAGTTGCTAGGATGCCTCAGCCTCCTAAGTGGCTAGAATTACAGGCATGTGCACTATGCCCAGCTCTTGCTACGCATTTTGGTGTCCTTCCCCATGAAATCTAGTTCCCTACTTGGGGCAATGTATGTAGACCATTTTTTCAAAGCACTCATTAGATGTCATCATAGGTAATGGCCTGAGGGATTTTGTTTTGTTTTGAACCCAGGACCTTCTTACCGGGATACATCCCCAACACTTTTTGAGACACAGTTCTGCTAACTCATTAAGTTTCCCAGGCTGGGCTTGAACTTGTTCTTCTTCTACCTTAGCCTGTCACAGTGCTGGGATTGCAGGCAGGCACCAGTTTTATGTTTGGCAAGGATGTACATATAATGTTTCACATAAGGTCTGCCATGCTGATTGTTACGCTGTGTTGAAAATATGAGACATAGCTAAGGATTTTGCTCACTGGTGCTGCTCCCTGCCTTGCAAATGCAAGGTTGTGAGTTCAGTCCCCAGTACCATAAAAAAGGGAAGTAGCATTTAAAACATTAAAATTTTAATTTTGTCAGAATGACTTGCCAAATGTTAAGGTTTTTTAAATGATGTAGGATATGCTAATGATCTCACTTTTATTTGGTAATCTCAATAGGACTATACAGGCTCCAGCCCAAGTTCCAGTGGTCGTGTCTCCTGGGAGTCAGCAGTTGCACACAGTAACACTCCAGACAGTGCCACTTACAACAGTTATAGCCAGCACAGACCCCGCAGCAGGTTCTGGATCTCAGAAATTCATTTTGCAAGCCATTCCATCATCACAGCCCATGACAGTACTGAAAGAAAATGTCGTGTTACAGTCACAGAAGCCAGGCTCTCCTTCAATTGTCTTTAGCCCTACGCAGGTACAGCAGGTCCTTACTAGCAATGTTCAATCCATTTGTAATGGATCTGTCAGCATGACTTCATCCCCATCCTTCAGTGCCACCACCCCTGTGGTGACTTTTTCTCCTCGAAGTTCACAATTGGTTGCTCACCCACCTGGCACTGTAATCACTTCGGTTATCAAAGCTCAAGAAACAAAAACTCTTACACAGGAAGCTGAGAAAAAGGAGATTGAAGATCATTCAAAAGAAGGCAACATTGAGAAAACTGAGCAACAGCCACAGCCGTATGTGATGGTAGTGTCCAGTTCCAATGGATTTACCTCTCAGGTAGCTATGAAGCATAATGAACTGCTGGAGCCCAACTCTTTTTAAGTAATACCAAAGGAATTACAGATGATTTTTAAAAAATTGGACTAATTTTCAGTTGTCTACAAACTAAGAAAAATCCTCAGAGGTTCATAATTTTGTAATTATAAAAAATAATTTAGAGTTAATTTTGGCTTTGTTAGATAGGAGAGAAAGGCCCAGTTTTTCTTCTTATACTCCAGATGTTTCAAAATTCAATTGTGAAGGAAGTGGCATTTTATACTATGAATACATTCTTTTGAAATTTTCTCCAGTTGCTATATCAAAACATTTTTAAAGTTTTTCTAATTTTACATTATATTAGCTTTTCTCATTTTTTTGTAAATACAATGAATATAAGGAATAGGAATTTATATAGGAAGTATTTTCATTCCACTTATGTAAGTCTTGACTCTATCAAATGCAAGAAACTTATTTTGTTATGTTGTTGAAAGTATGTTGGTTAGATTGAATTTATTTGGCTACACTCTGTAACAAAACAATGAATATATAAAATATTAAAAATTACAGTATGCTCGTAAGGTGGCTGACTTGTTTCAGAAGCAGGATAATATGAAAGCATTAGTTTAAAAGTGGGTATCCTACTAACTAGCTGTGTAACCTTGGGCAAACCACTTGATATTTTTGGGCCTGCTTTCTCAAAACAGGAAAGGGTGCATTGGACTAAATGCTTACCTATATCCCATCTAGTTCTGAATATTCAGATTCTAATATCTATGTTTTTAAATTATGACAATTAAAATGACATCAGTTTATTTCCTGATGTAAATATAAGTAGACTATTACAGAAAGGTGACCTTCCACAAACTTCATTATTCTACTTTCAGAAAGATCTGCCATAAATTCTTCCTAAATTCTTAACTCTTTATACCACTGTGTACAATCGTTCATCCTTAGTAAACTTAGGTTATTGAGTGTTAAATGATATACGCTGAGTCAAGGCTCTTAAGGGCCAAGAAAGCAACTTGGGTCTAGGACTAATCTGGTTGAGTAGTCAGTTATAACAGCGTAATTGCTTTATATTTTGGATCATTTTTTTTATTGGGGAGGAATGGGGAGGGAAATTGCATACAAAGATAACATATATGAGTTTCTGAAGTAAAATAGTTTTTACATTCATTTTTCAACTGTAAATAATGTACATTGAATAATGTCACAAGAAAAATTCTTTTCTGCAAATTTTCTAGTAGAGCCAAGAAAAATTTTTGTAAATGAAAAAATCATTATGTTTAGAGGTCTAATGTTATATGTTTTCGTATTAAAAAGTGAATTTGTATTTAAACAAAAATTTAAATTTTGGAATTCTCTAAATGTTTTTGTATCTTTAATTGGTTTATTATGAAATAAATTGTGTAAAATTCTGTTTTCAGGCAAACATTTCTTAACAAGTAAAAGAGACTATTGCTAATATTTGCAGTCTTTATAAACAAACTCCAATGCTTGCTTTGGCAGCACAAATACTAAAAACAAACTCCATTTGTCAGAATTTCAGCATGTGGTCCTCTTGTTTTTCTCTTTTTACAATTCCACATAGCAGTTGATAAACATCATAGAACAGGTTACCAAAGAATTAGTCCATTTCTGCTTCTGTAACAATACCTCAGACTATGTAGTTTATAAATTGATGTGTCACAGTTTTAGAGAATGGGAAGGCCGGTTGTAGCACTGGCATCTCTTTGGAGTATTTTTTTGCTGTGTCATCTCATGGCAGAAAGCAGGAGGAGCAAGAGAGGGTTACTTTTATAACAAATCTACTTGTGACATAGTGGCAATCTATTCATTCAATAATCTATTCATTATCTAATCATCTCTTGAAAGGTCTCTGCTCCTAACAGTTACTATATTGTTATGGTTTGATTTGTGTATCTTAGTTACTTTTCTCATTTCTGCAACAGAATACCTAACACTCAAAAGTTAAAGAGGAAAAATTTATTTGGCAGAGAGACATCGAAGAGGAGAAACAATTCATGGCAGGAAGAAGGCAACATGTGACGACCCTCTTTCTGTTCCTTACAATCCTATGTCCAGGCTACCTACACCTAGGATGGGGGAGCCTTAATCCTACCACTGCACTATGAATCAGTCCCAGCTTTACACATCCTAGATGGAGCAACCTCTAAAAAGCCCAGCCTGTGACCACATGAGGCTTTCAGGGAACATCTAGATATAAACTCTAACAGTCCCCCCAAAAGGCTCATGTCTTCAGAGGTGGGAGTTTTGGAAAGTGATTGGGTTGGGGGCATTAGTTTCAACAGTGGATTAATCCACTAAAGAGTTTGAAACTGAATGTGCTAGCAAGATATAGGAGGGCCTGGTTGGAAGAGGTGGGTCATTGGGGGCTGTGACCTGGAAGGGTATTCCTGTCCCCTCCCTCTTCCTCTCTCGCTCTCTTGCTTGCTTTCTGCTTCCTGACAGTCATGCTGGAGCAGCTTTTCTTTCCCATGCCCTTTTGCCATGCTGTCTTTGTGCCTTAGAACTAGTTGAAGATAGACTGAAACCTCTGAAACCATGAGCCAAATAAAAGTGCTCTAAATTGTATTTTTGTCCCAGCAGCACAAAGCTGACTGATATAAATAGCAATTATATTTAATTAAAAGTTGTAGGACATTGATACTCTAACAACCAAGCCCCCCAAATTAGGAAGAAGAAAATATGCTCAGCGTTAAGTTTCAAGAAAATTGTAAGAAAAGCTGTAATTCTAATCCCTAGATCCAGCAGTAACTTTCACTTATTGTCTATTAATATTTTTTTCAAATTATTTCAAAATCTGCACATTAACATAGTTCACTAAATCTTTAAAAAAGCTTAGTATTCTTTCACTACATAAATAGGAAAGAATATATAGGATTTTTGTACTGCTGTAACAGTATCTTACATTGGGTAATTTGCAGTGAAGATAAATTTAATTGTTCACAGCTTTGTAGATTGATTAAGTCCAATATCAAGATGCTGGTAGGTATGACAATTCTGATCCCAAGATAGTGCCATAAACACTGTGTATGACAACAAAGGTGCCACAGAACTTGATTGGGGAAATGAAAATCTTTTCAGTATCTAGGTCATTTGGATATCCACGACCAAATGGTATGTCATGGGGGGGGGGGATACATCTTTATACCTTTAGCAAAAAATTGAGATAATAACGTGAAATAATAAAGCCTCTAGGTGGAATTATTCTTATATGCTTGGAGAAGGCAAAGCCTGACATGAATAAACACTGATTATAAATCTGGATTATTTTAAATAAAATGTGTTGTCAAAAGACAGTATTAAAATTGAAAAGGCAGTTGCAACAAATGTAGCTGACAATGACTCATACCTAGATGTGTAATGCACTACTATAAATTAGAAAATTTTAAAAATGGTGGTTAAACTATTTTTCATGTCTCCTATAGTTTGCTGGGAACTCTTGGAAATACTTTAAACATTCAAACGAAACTGCCATTATAAACCTGCTTGTTTCACCCTCTAATTCAGGTAACGGTAGCATGGGCGGGAGCTGGAGCCCAATGGTAGAGAAGTTGCCTAGCACAAAGCCCTGTTTCCTCCTCACCATTAAAAGAAAAAGTTAGCTAAAGGTATCCGTTTCACCAATTACTCAAACTAGAAACTTGTTCCCCGTACAGTTTCTCAACAAGCTCAGTTTTACCTCAAATATCTCTGGAATTCAAACTCTTCTCTATAATCAGCAAGTTCAGATTCTTTACTTTGAACTGGATTAAAAAGTTACCTAGAGACAACTATTTTCCTTTTTCCTTTATTCTTTCACAATAGAGACAACACACTAAATCTTAAAAGTGCGAATTTGACTGTTTCTGCATTTCTAGATTAAAAAAAAAAATCCAATGAATTTGCCGGACGGGGTGGCTCATGCCTGTAATCCCAGCACTTGGGGAGGCAGAGGCAGAAGGATTGCTGAGTTCGAGGCTTGCCTGAGCTATTGGTAAATTAAGGGCCAGCCTGAACTACAAAGACTCTGTCTCAAAAAAGCAAACAAAAAACCCACCACCACCAACAAAAAAATACTATGAATTTGCATCAAGACAGTAACACCCAAGTTCCTTAGCATATCACACCTGGCCTTGTATGACCTGGGACTTGACTTCTTAAGCCCTGATGTCTATTTCTACTTCAATTTAGTTCCTACAAATTTTACAGCTCAACGTGTTTCCAAACACGTAACCTCATTTTTCTGGCTTAATAACTACCTTTTCCTTCTCCACCTTTCATCTTGAGTCAGAGCTTAGCTATCACAACTTTGAGGAAGAGATCCCTATGGAAGTGCTACTCCTTGTCTCTTGCTGGGCTCCTTCTTCATCTTATCTCTTAGAACTGATTTAAAGGGCTGGGGATTTAGCTCAAGTGGTACCGCTCCAACCTTGGATGCACAAGGGCCTGCGTTCGATCTCCGGTACCGCCAAAAAAAATTAGAACAAGAATTGGTTTAAACACTTTGAGGCCATTAACATCTGAATACCAAGTTAGTACAGTTTGGGTGTAGTAGACAACCCAATGTAGGGACTTATCTATAGCCACAGAGCCCCCCGCCACCCCCCATCCACATTCTACCCCGTCCTGGCGTACTAGCCTGCTGGAATTGTGCTAGTTAGATCAGTTAGGGTCAAAGGGCAGTGCAAGGAGAGCCGGACCAACTAAACTGAAAAAAAATCACAGAGGGATTGTTTTAAGATACGCTCCTTTCTGTGACTTCGGATACAAGATGTTTTTCTTGTAAGTCCATTAGAGAGCTTGGGCTAGAAAATGTATCAACATTTTTCTTCTCTAGTTTCGGCCAGGAAAAAACGCTTCTGGCAAAGCCCCTGCTAGATAGGATTCTCAGTTTAGAGATCGCGGCAATCTATGCGCCAACCGGAATTTAGCTCCCGGAAAAGCTCCGAATGACGTTACCAGTCACGAAAGGCATGGCTCCCTATGGCAGCCATGATGAAAACGAGTGAAAATGGAGTAGAGTGTAGCGAATTATTAGCAGCCTTGCGTACGCCCCTAGTTGCCACACCTTGCCGTGGGATGAAAGCGTTACCAAAGTGGTTTTGACATATTACCCTACAGTTTTTGGTAGAGGACTGACGAAGGGTGCGTGGAGCTGTGCGTATGTGTAAATCACAGGCCTCCGTAACCCGAATAGGGGCGGGACCGAGACCGGGCGGGGGAACCAGTCCTCCACCTTCCCAGCGGGCCCTGCGGGCCCCGGGCGCCTCTCCGCCCCCAACCGCACGCAACGTGCCTGCTCGTTGGCTGTTTAGGACGGAAGCTCGGTTGGTGTTTCTCCAGAAGTTTCCCCTTTGGGCGGCGGCGGAGGTGGTAACCGCGGTGGCAGTGTCTCAGGCCGCTGCGATAGCAACCTAAGGATGGCGGCGGCTGCAGCAGGAACTGCACCAGCCCACCAGTGAGTGCTTCTCCTTCCATGTGCTGTTCATTTTATTTTTCTTACCTTGGTTAGTGAGTTTGCTGAACTCGTTGTTTTCCTGACAGGTTTTTGCAGACCTTTTCAGATAGTGTGATCGACGAGAACCCCCAGGCGGCGTTAGAGGTGAGAGAACCTATTTCTGCCTTCTTCACTATCATCTTTAGGGAAACGCATTGAGTTGGGTTCTGGCTGAATCTGCTCGTGGCCAGCATTTCCTTTGTGGAATCAGAGCCGCTGTGTTTATTGTCTCAGACCGTGTTGAGGTTTTTAACTTTGCTTTCTCTGCTTTAGTGACCCTTTTGCCTCAGACCCTGTTACTCTTGCTCTTCCGTCTCCCAGACTCCTGCATCCTCACAGCTCTTAAAAAAACCCACCTCACATGTTTTATTTCTTGGGTGCATAGTTGGCATCCAACACTGCCCTGGGAGGCTTTTTTAAAATGACCCTAGAAGAAAGAAGTGAAAGCTGCGCTTGGTGATATTAGTTCACTGTTTCATTTGACAATTACTTCTGCACTTCTTATATCCCAGGCCTTATGTTGTTTCTGTAAGAGCTCATTGTCCTGGAACAAAAACTTTTCACGTACCCTGAAACTTTCCCAACGTCCTGTCACTTTTCATTATTTATTCGTTTATTAGTCAAACATTTTTGGGAGTTGTTTGCAGAGTGCTGATTATTACCACTTACAAGCATTTGTACAGTTAATAAATTTAGAAAGCACTTTGTGTTTTTGTGCTTGAGAACAGAGACTATAAAGCTGTAAAGGAATGTAAAAAAGCAAGAGTTCAGTGTTAAGAACTAAAATAGAGTCCAAATTATACAGATATGTAGATGGTGCTGTCATCTACAAAATTTAGCCAGGAGTGCCAGGCTTGGTGGCTCAAGCCTGTAATCCCAGCACTCAGGAGGCAGAGACAGGAGGATTGCTGAGTTCGAGGCTTGCCTGGGCTACATAGTGAGCTCAGGGCCAGCCTGAACTACAAAACGAGACCCTGTCTCAAAAAAAAAAACTTAAAAAAAAATTTAGTCAGGAGCGTCTTGGTTTGAAATCCAGAAAAGAGTGTTTCATCGTCATGATCTAGCATATCATTACTCTGTTGCCTCGTTAGGATCTAACATAACTAAGGCTAATGATTTGAGGCAACAAAGCATTTTTCCTAGTTATGACTTATAGAAGAAATTTGCATTGCTTTACTTGAGGGCATGGTGATTGGAATGGAGATCTGAAAGAGAGGGCTAGATTGAAAGCTTTGAGTAAAGAGTAATAAAAAGAGCCAGTACAGCTTGAGTTGGAAATGCAAGCCTAAAATCCCAACTGAGAGCCTGAGGCAGGAGGATCACTGCGAGTTCAACACCAGCTTAGGCTACATAGTAAGTTCAAGGCCAGTGGGAAGTAAGTAGTGAGACCCCATCTCAAAAAACAACAAAAAAAGAATTAATCAAAAGAGCCAGTACAAACACCTAGATGTTGAAATGAAGTTGATTTGTACTAGGAGCTTCAAAAAGGCCCATTTGGCCAGGCATGGTGGCTCACGCCTGCAATCCCAGGACTCAGGAGGGTTGCTGAGTTCAAGATTTGCCTGGGCAGGGCCGGAGGGTTAGCTCAGTGGTTCCAGCGCCTGCCTCGCAAGCGCAAGGTCCGGAGTTCGATCCCTGGTAACCACATATAATGTTGGGCGTGTCACAATCAACACCGCATACCACAATGCTGGACGTGGTGGCTCATGCCTGTAATCCCAGCACTCGGGAGGCAGAGACAGGAGGATTGCTGAGTTTGCAGCGGCTTGCCTGGGCACCATAGTGAGCTCAGGGCCAGCGTGAGCTACAAAGCGAGACCCTGTCTCAAAAAAAGAAAAAGACCCATTTGGTTAGAGTGGATTGAAAGTGGAGTGGAAAATAAGGTTGAACAGAAACTAGAGGTTCAAATAAGAAACCTTAAGGTTTCTGGGATGAGTACTGGAATAATCCAGAGGAAGCCCTGAGAGTTTCACAGTTCCTAGGTAAACAGCTCTGAATTTTGTAGTTTTTTTTTTTTTTTTTTTTGCTTTTTGAGACAGGGTCTTGCTTTGTAGTTCAGGCTGGCTCTCACTATGTAGCCCAGGCAAACCTCGAACTCAGCAATCCTCCTGTCTCTGCCTCCCGAGTGCTGGGATTAAAGATAACATATTTTTAATAAAGCTCCAGGGTTTTCTATGCCAAGAGTTTACATCTGTCCATACATA
>PVIC010056604.1:0-10896 GCA_004025085.1 Thryonomys swinderianus
TTTTTTTTTTTTTGACACAGGGTCTCACTTTGCAGTTCAGGCTGGCTCTGAGCTCACTGTGTAGCCCAGGCAAGCCTCAACCTCAGCAATCCTCCTGTCTCTGCCTCCCGAGTGCTGGGATTACAAGCCTGAGCCAGCAGGCCCGGCTACAGTTTCTTTTTAATTGACTGCTTTTTGGTACCAGTTATCTTCATGTACAGAGCACCTATTGGAAATTGAATTAGAACCTGACATTCAGTGTAGTAAAAAGTTTAATTCTAAACATGATAGTGATCAAGACAAGCAATTAAGTTTTGAGAGCTAAACTTAAATTAATTTTAGCTTGTATTTGTTTTGTTTATTCTGCATGCAAAAGAAAAATTCTTAAAATTTCTTCAAAATATTTGTTATCATAATGAGAACTGTTAGAATGAATTTACATTGTTCATTTAATCATATCAGTCTTTTGTAGAGGATTAGAATTAGAAGAAATTGAGGAACACCCAGGGATGAGCATGCAAAATTTAATGTTTTCTAATTAATTTAATAGTTTTATATCTTTCCACTGTCTCTGACATTGAAGTTTAAGGCACACTTTGAGTTTTATGGTTCCAGTCTGTGGTTCTGCAAGAAGCTTGTCAAAATTAAAATTGTGTGGAAAGCCTTGTGGAAGTACCGACACCAGGTTTTACTGTGCTCCATTTCAGTCGGCCTCTCTGAGGCATACGGCCCACCCTGGCTATCGTGTGCAGTGTGCAGTCCCAGTGGAGAAGGGTGGCAGGTCCTCACAGATGACCATTTAGAGGTGTTCTCAGAATGGCAGCTAGCTACTCTCTGTCTCCTGGAACCATTAATTCAAACATGTCTGCCACCTTATTTTACACTACACTCCTGACTTTTCTTCCTGTTTTTCCCTTTTAGGAAATCTAAGCATCATTTCTGTGGAGCACAACTGGCCCTAGGATACAGTTAGCAAGATTTCAGCTTGGCTGCCTTAGAATTGCCTTCTGTACAGCCATGCTGTTTTCCTCTCAAACAAATTTAAACATGAGATATTGTTGTCCATGGGCCAGGCTGAATCAGCTAGCTGTCTGATTTTTCTCCTGGCATCAGAGCCTGGTGAAGCTTTTAGCTATGAAACACTGCCCTTGAAAGGAATCAGTGCAAGTTCATGTGGAAAGTTTCAATGGCTTACAACAAGGAGATTTACCAGTCAGACCATGAAGGGGGAAGACCCAGGTGCTGGGAGCAATAAAGCTGCCAGAGGCAGTTTTGATGGCGAGACCTGGGGCCTTATCTGTTTTATGGGTTTCTGGGTCCTAGAATGGCAGTGAGCATAGAGTGGGCACATGGTGCAAACTTGTGGAAGAAAAGCACAGAGTATGAAAAACATCAGCACTGAGTGGTTTTGGGGATGGCTTGTCAGTGATTTGCTTCCCCTGCTCCAGGCCACAGGTCGCTTGTGTGCTCTGGATGTCATACCAGGTCATTCACCCACTCAGAATCAAGAGAAAACACAAGAGCTTACATGTAGGGGCATAAGTTCTTTGCTATTCCGAGCTATTAACCATCCTATTATTTTTATCCTTTTGTCATAATTTGGAGGAACAGAGAAGCTAAGCAACATTTCCAAAGTACTACATAATCAGTAAAAGAAATGACAGATGTTATGTGGAAAGTCTCACATTTTGGAACTTCAGTTTTGTGAAAATTAGTAGTGTTTAGAGACAGTTTAAGTTGTCCAAAGTGAGGGTTGCCCTTCAGTAAAACAAAGAATAACAAATGATGGTGATCATGCAGGGGAAATATACTCTTTTATATTGTTGGTGGGCGTATAAACTAGTACAGTCACTGTGGAAATTAATACATATATAAAAAAATGAAACAAATTTCATTTGACCTAGATATTTTTCTTCTAGCTATCTTCCTGAAAGAATTCCAGATATCACACTGCTGTGATATATGCATGGCCATATTCATAACAACACAATGCATTATAGCTAATTCTTAGAAGCTGTCTATGTTCATGAACAGAGGAATAGGTAAAGAAAATATGGTGTTTATACACTAAGGAATACTGTCCACAATAAAGAAGGATAAATGGATGCACATGAACATAATTTAAGTGACAAATATCAGAGATGTAAACTTAAAAAACATAGAACTTTTTAACATGAGAATCTAAAAGCATAAATAGCAAAATAAAAGACAGTAAGAAATAAAGGAAATAGAGTCAGGCGTGGTGGCTCATGCCTGTAATCCCAGCACTTGGGAGACAAAGACAGGAGGACTGCTGAATTCAAGACTACCCTGGGCTACATAGTGAGCTCAGGCAAGCCTGAGATACAAAGCGAGACCCTGTCTCAAAACAAAAACAAACAACTAGAAAAAAGAAATAGAAGCAAATAGAGACAAATCTTGGTAATATAAAGAGATTCTTGAAGGGAAGGCAAAGGGAAGAGACAGAAAAAAAATTAAATATGTATATATGCCTACTCCCCATAATGAATGTAGGTAGCATTACCTTATATAAACAAGTGTCAAAAGCCCTTAGATATACATACTTTCTGGACATATGATTTAGAAGGGACCCAGACAAGGTACAATGGGACCACAAATTTCAAGTAGTTATTAAAATCTTTAATAATTAATGTCTTATACATTTTCAGTCAGAACTTTCAACTACCATATCCCCAACTGCTTCATCTTTAAAAAATGGTGTTTATGCCAGAATGTTGATCTTTCTGAGTTACTGTGTAATTTAATGCACTCTACATGAGAAGCATAAATTACAGTTACTTTTGAGTATCTTATTCTTCTAGATGTGTGGCTGCCATAGACCTTTACTTGACTGATATATTCTGAAGTTTTCATGTGACTTTTATTTTTTTAATAGGCGTGGTGCAGTT
Source organism: Thryonomys swinderianus (assembly GCA_004025085.1). Classification (NCBI taxonomy): domain Eukaryota; kingdom Metazoa; phylum Chordata; class Mammalia; order Rodentia; family Thryonomyidae; genus Thryonomys; species Thryonomys swinderianus. Next base: position 2,889 of record PVIC010056604.1, read on the forward strand.
GATTACAACCTGAATTATCTTTTACTGTTGGAAATATTTGCACATGTCAATTTAAAAAGTGAACAGAATAGTTACATGAACTACCTTAAGGACATACCTTGAGGACATACTCATAAAGTGATGATGGAATCTCTCTATGGGACAAGTCCTTGTCTGCTTACTCTAGCACAATATCCTTTTGTATTGACTCATTTTGTCTATATTATGATTGGCTGTATAGTGGGGATATCTGCTTCAAATATTTTTGGGTTTACAAAACTTATTTTAATAAAAATAGCTTTTATTGATTACTTGCTATGTGCTAGTCTCAGGAAACTGTTCTAAGTACTTTGATCTGTCTTATTTTTAAAGGATCTTAATGGATTTCTAGAAGACATTTATGTCTCAAATAGGTTGAATAATTTGTTCATTATGCCATGAATTCCCTAGAAGTCAAGTTGGGATTAATGAAAATCTGGCTGATTCAAATGCTGCAAACTACCATCATTTTTAACAAATAACAAATTTCTTGTCTATAGGGAGCTATTATACCATCTTGATCTAATCATGATAAATGCTTATTTAAGAGAGGATATATTTATAAGTATGCAAATATATGTAGCTGTTAATAACTTAGAAACCTATTATTCATAGTGTGTAAAAGGCAAAATTTGAAGCACCATGCAATTAAATTTTTCTACTCTTTACTTGCTCTACCTCAACAGATATTAAAATTTAAATATATAGCTCAAAATAAATTAGTTAAACTTCCTTCTAATTCACAACTTTTATTTTTTCATAATCTTTTAAACTTTTAATTGCATTAGTTCATGTTTGTACTATATGAAGTTTATATTTATCTTGGGGTTGCATGTATATGATATGGCTTATTTCATTTTAAAATCCCTTCTCCCATCTCTCTGTCTTCTTTGCTCATTTTTATTCTTGTATATTCCTAATCTATCTCTTTTAAAATCATTCCTTTTATCCATTACTTTTAATTTAGGAAATAATTCTTATACTTAAAGAGGTAATGAAAAATCAAATTTGTAGTCTTGTTAGGGACTTTCAATATTCCTGGACCATCACCCATAGAAAGAAATATATTATGCACAAATGTTAAGTGAGAAGTATCAAAATAGTGCTGTGAGCTGTAATATTGCTATTCCATTCACTCTTCTCTCCAACCATTTAAATTCTTTTGGTCATGGCTCATTTGATTTTTTGGATCCATCAACCAATAGGTAGAAATTTTAAAAATCTATGAATTAAACAGTTATCTTTGGTTGTAAAGTGGGGGAAGTCTAGTAATGTGGCTAATTAATTCTGTTTCCATTGCACATGCAACTGTGTATCACCTTAACTGCTTTGCTTATAATGACATTGGTAATTTATACTTTTCAAAGTCATACTAAAGTATGTTTAGTGAAAGAAACAAGTAAAATGAAGTAAAAACTTGAGAAGTAATGAGATTATATTACTACAATACATATTGTTCCATTGAAATTGTTTGTTTTGAAGAGTTTTGGACAACATAAAAGTTTTAAGAGAGAACAGAAAATACCAAATAATGTTAAGAGGAAATGTTGTAATCAGGGGAAATTATGCATTTTTAAAAATGTATGTTTAAGGACAAACAATGACAAATATTGGTGAGAATGTAGAAAATTTGGAAATCTCAAATATGGCTGGTAGGCATGTAAAGCAGACATTTTGGAGAAATGACTGACAGTTCCTCAAAGGGTTAAACACATTGTTACCATATCAATTCCTGTGTATACATCCAAGTACAGTGTTCACATGCACAGTTGTTCACAATGAATGTTTCTGATACATTACTCCTAACATCTGGGAATAACCCAAATGTCCATTAACTAATAAAGGGAGAACAATGTGGTATATTTAACAACAGAATATGATTTAGCAAAAGAAAGAGGATACTAATATATTCTATACTATGGATCAGCTGTGCAAACATTATGCTCACTGAAACTAGGAAGTTAGAAAGGTCCATACATTTCATGATTTACTTAATATAAAATGTCTAGTTCAGGCAAATTTATAGAGACAGGAAACATTAAAGTTTGTATAGAGTGGGAGGTGGGATGGGAAATGAGAAATGGCTTCCAAAGAAGTAGAGTTTTGTGAGGGGGTGATAAAAATATTTTAAAATCAAGATTGAGCAATTACAAACTGAGCTGCTATGAACATGGGTGCACATATGTCACTATGATATGATTCTTTTGATTCTTTTGTTTATATTTCTAGCAGGGTAACAGGGTCAAATGTAACCTCTAATCCTAGTTTTTTTAGGAATTTCCACACTGACTTCTATAGAGGTTGTACCAGTGTACATTCCCACCCACAGTGGAGAAGTGTTCCTTTTTCTCCACAGCCTCGCCAGCATTTGTTGCTGGCTAATTTCGAAATAGCAGCCATTCTTTGTGGAGTGAGATGAAATCTTAGTGTTGTTTTCAACACTAAGTGTTGCATTTCTCAAATGACCAGCAATGTTGAGTATTTCTTCACATGCTTCTTGGCAGCTTTTACTTCTTCCTCTGAAAAGTGTCTGTTCATTTTAGCTGCCTATTTTTGAATTGGGTCTTTAAATTTGGGGGGACTGATTTTTTTTAAGTTCTTTATGTATTCTAGATAGTAGGCCTTTGTCTGAGAGACAGCTGGTAAGGATTCTTTCCCCATTTGTTGATTGTCTTTTCACTCTGGTTGTGGACTCCTTTGTTGTGCAGAAGCTTTTTAGTAAAAGGAGGTCCCATTTGTTGATTCTTCTGCTATTTCTTGTGCTATAGAAGTCCTTTTCACAAAGACTGGATAAAGAAGAGGTAGCATTTCTATAAAATGCTGTCTCTGCCTTAAAGAATGATGTTTGATAAGAATGATAAAAATGCTTACTCTGCCTTAAAGAATGATAAGTTTGAGTCATTATATTCAAATGGACATACCTTCAGGACATACTCATAAGTGAAATAAATAGGTCACAGATGTGTAAATATCATATCTGTTTTCTGGTATGAGAAAATGAAGATGTTAATGAGTTCTAGCATGTATGATGGTTGTTATGAAATAGAAAATTTTCAAAGGGAAATGTGGTGGAGATGTGAGTAATGAGGGGTAAAGATGGTAATTAAAAAGGGAAATAAAACATTTTTGGGGGTGGGAGGTTTTGTGGTGGGTAGGGGAATGTGAAAAAATGAAAATGAAAATTAAATTGTGTCATATACTGGTGCAAATCCCTAATATCAAGTGTGAGCATGATATGATGTGTATATACAATGTATCAATAAAGATAAAAATTTAAAAAATATTCTAAAATCAGATCATGTTGTTGGATATGTTTGTCTAGTTAGATCATTCTACTATATATATACATATATATACATATATATATATGTATATATGTGTGTGTTTGTATCACAACATCTCAGTGTGCCCTTATTACTTGTCAATTAAAAATAAATGATACAAAAACCTTCTTAATCCTTCATTTTAAAATATTCTCTTACTGTAGATTTAGTTATGATTTTATTGTTAACCCTTAAGTAATTTAACATAGGATTTTTTTTTGATGGTACCAGGTATTGAACTTTGGCCCTTGTGCTCCCCAGGTAGATGTGATACCACTTGAGCTAATTCTCTGGCCCCAACATAAGACATTTTTTGAAGGTGGACTGATACATGAATCTAGATCTATGTTTCCACTTTCATGTATTGCCAGATAGAAAAACACATTTACTGCATAAATGCTTCTCATCTTTTAAAATATTACAAATTTAGATTGCAGTGAGGGTGTTATTTTTCCACAAGTTTAAACCCCAATGAACTATATATTTTAAATGTGTAGATGTATAGAATCCAAGTTATAGCTCATTAGAAATATTTTGAAATAATTAATTCATCTTTTTAAAATTTAAAACTATTACATATATGTTTTTGGTGTAGAAAGTATTAAAATACTATCACTTGATGAGTTGAGTAGTTAATGTTTATTTTTGCATATAGTTAATATATGTATTTTCATAATAGTCCTACTCCATGATGTCTTCAAATTGTTAAGACCAAAGCTAGCAGCTTAGTTTGAGCAAAATGAGCACAAAATATGGGCCTAAAAGATTTTAATTGATAAAAATGAGTTTTTCAGGAAACATCTAAAAGTAAGTCCAATGAAGCATCTAAAATAGCCCAAAAACAGAAGGGAAGACACTCAAACAGAGTATATTCTGCAATGTAGGCTGTAGGATTTGTGTTGCTAAATCTGATCCAAGGTTTATATAATGGTATTGCAAAATTAACCTTTCTCTTGTTCTCATAATTTAAATGGGGACCTGATTGCTTCTGTTTTAGCATTTGTTTAATTGCAATTTGCAGTGATTCAAAAATAGACACCAGGTTTTTCATTTCATTTCTTTACTTTCAGTATATGTGCTGCCGAAGCGAGCACAATTTCATTTCTTTACTTTTGAATGTAAGTTATTTTAAAATCAACTTTGTATTTTGCAGTGCCTCTAAGTTTTCAGAAAAGTTGTGAAGATAATAGGGTTGTAGACCCTTTGCTCACTTTTCTGAACTCTCACACTGGCACATTTGTCAAGACTAAGGAAGCAACATTAGTATGTTAATAATAACTAGACTCCATGCAGTATTATGATTTTACACATTTTCCACACCCTTTTTCTGTTTAATGGTCTAAGTGAGGTTACCACATTGCAACTGGTCAGCACGCCATTAGTTTCCTTTGATCTGTAACAATATGTTAGTATATTTTTGCATGATTTTAACTGTTTTTAGGGATACTGGCTAGTTAATTTTTACAGTAGCCCCAGACTTAACTTTGTCTAATCTTTTAAATCATTATTTGATTTAGGGAAGTGGAATTTGGAAAGAAAACCACAGAGACATTCCATTTAATAACATTGTTTTATGGTCTCCAGCAAGATATATTTCAGGTGATAATCACTTCAGTCACTGTCTAAGGAAGTGCTTTCCAGGATCTTTCAGGGAGAGTTACTGATTTTTAAATCCATGTATCTTTTCAGTCTGATCCATGGAAATTTTTTTTTGGTAAACTCTTTAATCAGAATAACATGTGTTCCTAATGGGAAATTTTGTGCTGCTGCTTGTGCTGTGTCCTCTTCCTACTTGTCTGTCTCCTACTCCTTGTCCACCTCTTATAATAACAAGCTACAGGGCTGGAGATTTTGCTCAGTGGTGCAAGCACAAGGTCCTGAGTTCGATCCCGGTAACCACATACAATGCTGGGCATGGCGATTCATGCCCACCAGCAATCAATACCACATACCACAGTGCCTGTAATCCCAGCACTCGGGAGGCAGAGGCAGAGGCAGGAGGACTGCTCAGTTCCAGGCTTGCCTGGGCTACGTAGTGAGCTGAAGGCCAGCCTGAACTACAAAGCGAGACTGTTTAAAAAAAAATAAGCTACATCTTATCTTTTCTGTCCACATTTGCCATTCTCTTTATAATAATTTCATGTAGGCATTTCCCATTATTTTCCCACTGAAAATATCTGTGCTACTGATGATTGCTAATTCTAAACAAGTGGGCTCTCTCCAATTGATGTTTGAAAGTAGCTGACACAGTGTATACTGTACTTTCTACATACTAGTTGATGGGCTATTGAAGAACCTTTACATACTTAATGTGCTCTTGAGATATATCAAATTACCTTTTGGAGTTTTGTACTTTGTTCATTTGTTTCATTTATCATTGCTGCTGTGGTGCCTACCTGGGCATCTGAGTGCAACAGGAATGTCTGATGTGTTTAGGCACTGTCCCCGGGTACTGCCTACTCACATGTTCTATGGTAGTTACCTTGGGTAATTCTGTAATCTGAGTTCCTTGCTTGGTGCTGGCTTGTCAGACCCATTTTCTTTAATCACACTGCTCCTTTTCATATCCCCTTTGGTTGCCCACAGGCTATCTACACTTGTTCTGGACAGAGAGAGACGAGGCCAAGAGAAGTGATCTCTCTCAGCGTAGGTAGTTTGTGCTCTTTTCTGAGACAGACCAGCTGGACACCTGAACTGAAGACATGCAAACTTGAAAAATGATAGAGCAGTTCTGTTCTAGCCAGTGGAGGTAAAGCTAGACAAATGAGTCATGCAAACAAAAAGTAGACAGCTCTACTGGCTAACAATTTGAAGTCATTTTAAAAGTTTTTATTAGCCTACTTTTAATTAAAAAAGTGTCTTTTTAGCCCCTAATCAAAACTTCACAAGGCATCATCTGCATCTTCTTTTTAACAAACAAAGGTACTGTTCACAATGGAATTAAACCTATGTTTGTGAGATTCCAGTAGATCTGCTTAGTGTTTTTTTCATAATTATATCATTATTTAAAATATTTTTATCAGATATACATAGTAAAGAACACTAGGACAGTATTTTCCTTTCTGAGGGAAGTGCCTAGCCACTGTTCAGTATTGTTAGCATTTGGTTCAGAATATTACTAATAAATTTTAACAGTCACAGTGTAAGCAATAATTTATGAAGCACTGAAGACTTTCTAAAGCCATGCAGACATTTTGCACATCTCTTTCTCTGACTCCTTCCTTCCTTCCTTTCATTCATTTATTCTAGTACATGTTTGGAAACATTTTGAAGTCTGAGATTATGTCTCTTATCCACAACTATTCAGCAACCAATACAATCCCTTTCATAAAAGGCATTTTTATTTTATTAAATAAAAAGAATCTTCAGTAAAATTCTGTACAGATCTGTTACTGTTTCTCTTCTACTGAAACAGAAATTTGCAATTAAGTAGTACTTGGTAGAGTGAAATATATACAGATGAAAATATAGAAATATGTTGACTATGGTGGTGAATAGGTCTATGAGTAAAGTAATGAAAGAATGAGTACACAAAAGAATTCCTTTAGTGCTACCTACTTTTACTTAGCCAGCCCCAAGATACCTGGCCTGTGAGATACCATTCCTTCTGTTAGAAGGCTTGTGCTTGCCACAAGAAGAAGGTGGCTGAGAATTCTGCCTTCTTCTCAAGAGCAAACACACCCATGGAGGTTATAGAGGATATAATGATACCACTGGGCCTCATGTTCCTCAGATGTGCTCACTATGAAGGCCAACTGGGTGGATTAGCTGAGGGTATCTAAGCCTTTGCTCTCTACACGACATGGGATACTGTCCATTGATGTTCTTAGAAGCATTTATCATCAAGGATGAGAGTCTACTTGTGTAAATGTCCATTTGGACTAAGTATACACATGTGTTGGGTCTTATAAATTTAGGTAAATGTATTATACTTAAGTAATTCAGCCTCATACTTTGTCTCATCTAGAACTTAGTTAAGTGCTTAAACTTTGGGAGCTCAAATATCAACATAATTAATTCCCAAGGAAATTTGTCTGTTAAAGTTCTTTAGGAAGACACAGAAATGAGGAGTGCCAGTGACTTCTTTTGCTGTGCAAAAGCTTTTCAGTAGGATGAGATCCCATTTGTTGATTCTTTCTGCTAGTTCTTGTGCTATAGAGGTTTTGTTCATAAAGTCTCTGCCTAAGCCAATGTCTCCAAGAGTTTTGCCTGACCTTTTTTCCAGCGGGATTATTGTTTCTGTTTTAATGTTTAAGTCTCATATCCATTGTGAATTTAGTTTTGTGCATAGTGAAAGAGATAGGTCTAGCTTTAGTTTTTGGCAGGTTAAAGCTCAGTTTTTCCAGCACCATTTGTTAAACATGCTGTCTTTCCTCCATTGAGGGTGATAGGCTCCTTTGTCAAAGATAAGGTGGCTTAGTGTATCCGGGGTTGTTTCTGGATCTTCTAATCTCTTCCACTGGTCGTTGGGTCTGTTACTTTGCCAGTACCATGCAGTTTTTATCACAGTGGCTTTATAGTAGAGTTTTAAATTGGGGATTGTAATACCCCCTGCCATGTCGTGGTTGCTTAGAATTGCTTTTGCTATTCTAGGTTTCTTGTGTTTCCAGATGAATTTTTGTATTATTTTCTCTAGCTCTGTGAAGTATACCATTGGAATTTCAATT
>PVIC010056605.1:0-10888 GCA_004025085.1 Thryonomys swinderianus
ATTGTGGTATTCGGTGTTGATTGCTGGTGGGCGTGTCTCCACGCCCAGCATTATATGTGGTCACGAGGGATCGAACTCAGGACCTTGCGCTTGCGAGGCAGGTGCCGGAACCACTGAGCTAACCCTCCGGCCCAGCTCTGTAATTATTAAGAAAATGGAATTCTTAATTTAGAAATCTCTTTTAAAAAGCAATCTCTAGGCCAGGTTGGCTCCCCTGTAAAATATCAGGATATGATATGTTGAATAGTTATTTATTTACTTGCATCCCCGTAACAGTTACATTCCCGAAACTAATATAACTATTATGTGTTGCAAACATAAACTGATGAAAAAGAGAATTGATACCGATTCAACTCAGTGACTTCCAGAAATTAGAGAAGCAACACTTCAAAATTCCTTTTGCAATAAGCTTATGTATATACGGGACGGGAGGGATGTAGGGTGGACAGGAGAATGGGACAGAAAGAGAAAAGCAAGTCATGTCATATACTGGTACAAATTCTCGATGTTGAGAGTGATTATGATGTATGTATAAAATGTACCAATAAAATCAACTTTAAAAATTCCTTTTGATACCCAGTACTAAAAAAAAAAAAAAAAATCCTTTTGAAAGAAACTTATTACCCTGATACATAAACCAGCACAAGAGAGGAAAGCTAAACACAATGAAAATATGTGCAAATGTCTTTATAACATATTTTAGAATAGAATCCAAGAATATAAAAGGTATTATACAGACATCATGACCGATGGGCTTATTCTAGGTATGCATGGCTTGTTCACTATCTGAAAACCAACCAACGTGACCCAGTACAACCTTCCCCACTGCACCCTCCACCCCAGAGACCTAAACCCAGAGATGCTTAAGTTTCGGACGTAGAATAGTTCGGCACCACGTGTAATGTGTCACGTCTTCCTGAATACATTACATCATATCTAGAAGGTTTATAATACCCAATGCAATGAAGAGACTATTTAGGTCATTGCTATACTATATTGCTTAGGGAATAGCGACAAGAAAAGAAGTCTGTACATGTTCAGTATCAGCACAGTTTTTAAAAAATATTTTCAATCCATAACTGGTAAAACAGATGATGTGGAGCCCAAGGACCCAGAGGGCTAACTGGACACCCCACAGTACTTCTCCATGGTGGTTGATCAACATGTGGCTATTGTGCATGAGGCTTCCACAAAACAGGGGTGTACAGATACCTGCTGGACAACATGTTTGCTTTCAGCGCTTCCCGGCATGTACCCACAAGTGGAGTTGTCGGATTATATCGAAATTCTGAGTCTAACTTTCTGAGGAGGTATCATGGTCTCTGCCCATAGCGGCTGCAACATTTTGCATTCTCTTCAAAACTGCACAAGGGTCACCACTCCTCCATATCTTTATGGACATTTTGCTTTTTCTGTTGTTTCTCATCCTGGTGAGTGTAAAGTGGCATCTTGCTGTGACTTTGCTCTGCATCGCCCTGATGACTAATGATACTGAGGATCCTTTCATGCACTTAGTCGCTACCTGGATACTTTCTTTAGAGAAATGTCTACTTGAGTCCTTTGCCTACTTTTTTGTTTGTTTATGTTTCTTGTTTTTTTTTTCCCCCTTGGGACATTTTGTGAGTTGTGGGAGTTCTTCATATATTCTGCTGTTAGTCCCTTTCTAGGCATAGCTTTGGAAATATTTTCCATGATCTGCCTTTTTGCAGTACTGACAGTGCCCTCTGATGCTTTTGATTTTGGTGAAGTATGATCCATTTTTTTCTTTAATGGGCATCACCACATCTGGAGACTCTCTTGGGAACCATGACAATGTGGAAATACAGTATAGCCTTTCCTCTGCGAGGCACACACTCCTCCTGGCTCCGCCACCCCCTTAAGCAGGACCCGAGGGGCACATTGTGGGTAAACTGCTTACCACCCCCACCTCCTGCCAGAGGGTGGCTCCCTGATGACAGCCGTCTCACCGATCTCACAGCCCGGTCACCCAGGCCTTGCAATGCATCGAACAGCACTGAGGGAGCTGTGGAAAGCTGGGATAAGTAAATCAAAAGGTAACTGAATAAATTGATCCAAGAAAGAAGAAATTGGCCTCTCTGCAGGCCACGGAGCCTCAGATTCCATTGTTTTCAAAACACCCTCTTTCCTGTTGTCCTGGAAGGCTGGTACCCCTCGGGAATCTGGCTTTTATATCATGGTTTGCAAGATTATAGTGCTTCTCTGTAGCTCTCAAGCAGCGGCCTGATTTCCCTCCTTCTTTAGTAAAAGGGACATGTCTTTGGTGGGAACTGGCGATGTGTCATGTGACCCAGGACCATTTCTGTCCCTAATAGAAACCAGGCTAGACAGGCTACTTGCTGAAAAGAAGGAAGGGATGTGATTTTCTGCTTCTGAATGGGAAATAAATCTCATCTCCCCTGGTGTGTTCTTGCCACTCTGGAGCCAGACTTGTCCTGATGGCCTTGCTCAGGGGGATGGCCCCCTCAAGATGCCCAGTCCACACACCTTTGTAACGAACCTCACATGTACAACCCTCTTGTGAGACCCTGAGGTTCTTGGGATGCAAGTTCAATGTGAAATCAAAATGACAGCATTATCCAACAATAAAAGAAAATCCACAGAGCAAAGGATGATGGTTGTTAATTACCCTTTCCTAATTTTTCATTCCCTTTTTGAACTGTTAATGTCATTATCAGATGAAGGATAGGCGTGAAAGCTTAGAAAAAAATAAAAGAAAAATAGGAATTTAAGAAAATTCTTTCAAGTCTTTATGTAAACCGGCAAAAGTTGTCATTATAAGTCACCATTTAACTTTAGCAGCATAATAGCCTGGTCAAGCTTGTCCTGGGCTGACTTGCCCTGTGGAACAAGTTTGAAAAGTTATAACATTCTAGCAACGGCAGGCTCTGAACTCAGCAAGCCGGGGCTCCAATCCTTGCAGCTCCTCTCTTCTGCTTCTGATTGGGCTTGCACAAGTCACGTGACCAGCATTAGTCTCTGCTCATGGAGTCTTGCAGTCGCCTTACAGAGCTGCTGTCAGATGGCAGCATGCAGCCCTCGCCTCCTCCTTCCACCACAGCTGGCATCTGCCCTGGACACAGCAGTCAGGGTAGACTTACCTGGAAGCTGGTTCTAGTGTAAGTCACAAACCACTAGCAGACCAGAGGGCCAGAAAGATAACTTCTTGTTCTCTTGTTTACTTCTCTGCTTTATTTTCCTTTGTATAAGACACCATCTCTGTTAAGTACTTATTCGGTCACCACATGTTCATGCTTGCCTTGAGAGGGGGCTGCTGCATGTTGCTTGATTTTATTATCACAGTAAATTAGTGGTAGTGAAGGAGCGAACCTGGGTTTGGCCCTGGCAGCTTGGCCTGGCTCCTACTTGGTTTTCCTGTGTCTTATTTCCAACTTAACCCAGCATTTGGGCCAGTTTGGTGGGTTACTGTGATCATACTGGTCAGTGTGTTAATTCTTCACATCAGGCTCCCCAGATCTCACTCCTAGCCACATCCAAGAGCCAGAACCCCACCACAGGAGCATTCAGCAGTCACCCTGACCACCATCATATGTCTAATGAGCAAATTTTTGCCTCGTCAAGTTTTTGCCTAAAGCAATGTCATCTCCTCTTTCTTGAGATTCCAAATCAGAAAAGAGATGAGGTCTTAGATGGTCTGGTTTCACCTCCTCTGGTTCCCACATTGGAATGGGCCAAGAAGTCTCCTTGGTGCAAAAAGGATCAGCAATATGTGAAGAACAGCCAACCAGGGCCAGCACTGGCAGGATCATGAGCAGACTATACTGGCATTCAAAGGTGTGCCAGGGACCCGGAGTCCTGCTCACTGAAGAAACAGGAGGCTCTTCCTTGTTTTCCTTTAGAGTTCTCCAGCTCTGCTCCCTGTGGAGAACCCGACTTGTTACATATTTATGCTTCAGATTCCCGGAGAGAAGATACCTCCTATCTTTGCTGCTGGGAAGTTTCCTTCTTCGGAAGGACTGAGCTGACGAAGTGGCTCTGTCCCTGGGGCACACATTGAGGGGCATTGTGCCACTTAGACTTCTGGGAGGAGGTAGTTTTCCAGTCTTCCTCTTGGAAAAGCAGACTCTGAGCTGAGACATATTCTTCACATCTAAGGGAAGGTGAAGGCCAAGACTGGTGCTTCTAGTGGCTTTGTCACTGTAAGGAATCCTGACTTAGACTACTTTGAAAAAGAGGTTTATTGTGGAGTTCAAGTCCACAGGTGGTCCTGTTTCTTTGGGTCTCTGGTGAGGACAATCTCCAAATGAATGCTCACACCTTGATCGAAGAAACAGGGAGGTGCAGAAATCGGTCCCCACAGTGTCAAGGACGCAGCACCTCCCTGCAGCAACACACTCGGACCATGCCTTGCAATGGGCCTTTAGGGGACACTCATGCATACTACAGCAGGATCTTCTTTTCTTAAACATCCCTGGGTTGGTCCAGGAGAAAGCAAATGGCACAGTGGGTGGCAGCAGGCTGTCTGCAGTCCAGCCTTAAACACTGGGCTGGGTGAGGCTCAGGGATTGCTGTGCCAGTACTGCCCCAAGTCATGACTCCTTGGCATATGAGGAAATATCAGAAGCCAGAAGGTCCACACACACACACACACACACACACACACTCACTCACACACCGCTTTCAAGCAGCTTAGGGTTTGTGCTCTCCATCAGGAAGTCATGAGGGGAGGAGTCCCAAAGACCTGGGTGTGGCGAGTGAGCGCCGCATGTCATTTGTGGGATTTGCTGGGGGACCATAGGGATCATTATGGAGCTGTGTCGCGGCAGAGAAGAGCAGGAGCAATGTTGCCACAGAGGTCAGTGACTGTGAGACAAAGTGGAGGACAGGGGGAGGGCTTCCCAGGTGGCCCACGGTGTTCAGTCTTAGAAAAGAAGAAAGCTTAGTGGAAAGCTTAGTTTTAGTGTTTGCCGTGAGGTGCCGGGGCTGTCCCGGAGTAATGACGGAGGCTCCTCCGCTTCTCCACCTTTGTGACCCTGAACAGGCTTTCTGCACCTCTGTACTCCAGGTCCTCAGACTCATAACAGAAAAGTTAGCAGCAACTACGGATGGATTCTATGAGCCATCGATGAGCCAGGGCTTCATATGTTTGATTTTATTACCATGAAGGGAGGTAGTAAGCCGTGTCTTTGGGGTCGGGGCTGAGCACCAGGTGGGCTCTCAGCACCACACAGGTGTCTATCCCAGCTGTGCCCAGCCTGTGGTCTGGTTCTGCTGAATTCCTGTGCCACTGGAACATGTGGGAGAGTGCCATGCTGACGCCTGCCCCTGATGCCCAGCCAGGCACGCAGTGGTGCTCAGTGATTCTCTGCTGTGTGAAAGAGTCAGGCCAAGAGGGACGATTTGCTTGGGAAAGGGGTGGAAACACCCGTGCTCCAGAGCCTATCGAGGGAGGACAAGGAAATGCCACTGCGAGGCTGAGAGAGGTGGGCTCACCTGCCCAGTGTGGCTTCCCGGGGCCATCACCTGTGCCACAGCTTACTCAGGAGCAGCACCATTTGCCAAGAGCAAAGCCCTGAGGTGCAGGCAGCCGAGCAGATGTGATCACACAGGCAAGTGAAAAGGGAACACCCAGTGTCCAGGAGGGCTCATCAGAAGGCTGATCAAAGCGCTGTGGCTGCCCACGATGCCTGGGGTCAAGTGGGAGGCCTCCTGGGACATCCTGGAACTGAGCTCTCTCCTCTGCAAAGGGCTGTCAGGGGTTTGATGAAAGTAACAAATGACTCAGGGCAGGGAAATGACCCTGCCTCTCTTCCAAGGAGGGAAGGCCTTTGTTCACCTGGCCTTCTCGAAGTAATCCATCAGTGTCCTGGCGTGAGCATGGTGCCGTGTCAGGCTCTGCAGTGGGGCACTGTGAAGTCTCAAGTCTCCGGAAAACTCGAGCGGGGGGCCCAGAGACCGCAGGAGATTCCATGGCTTTGTCCCAGGTACACCAGGAGGAAAGTGATTCCAACACGGGCCCAAAGCCCTACAAATGGGGTGGTGCCCTTCAAAAAGGGACTGCAGAGAACCCTGTCTGCCACCTGGGGGCGCTGAGAGGCCCGGAAGAGGGTCGACCTCCAGACTCCAGAGAGCTGACTCCTGCCGCCCAGTCAGCCTGATCAAAGCCAGTAGCCATCTGTTCCAGCTACGCGGCCTCATCTTAATGTCAGAAGCGAAGGCCTGGAAGGCCGCTGGTAGGTCTGAGAATGAGCTTTTCCTGAGAGTCCACTCCGTGCATTCCTGAGGCTCCCTTATACTTTTTGGAGCCTGCTGGAAGCACTGCATATCTGCTGTCCTTGTTTGACCCACAGCAGGCCAGTGACTCAGCATGCCAGATCATGCAGGGACACGTGGGGACAGCACTGTGGACCACCGAGGATCATAACTCATTATGTACTCACCTGGACCATCGTGGAGTGATGTGGGCACAGGCGAGGGACCCAGGCTGGGAGGCGCCTTCATGTGCAGGAGAAGACAGGGTCCTAATGTCAGCCCAGGACGCACCTCTTCGCTCGCTGGCCAGCACGCAGCTCTCACCTCCCCCGGCTGCAAGGGCAGAGCCAGGAGGCCACAGAAGGCACCACTGCCACCCTGCCTCTCCCCTTGCTTCCCGGCCCAGGCTGGTAGTGACTGCTGCCACTCTTGCTGCCTCCCCGGGTCTGCCCACAAAGAACATGTTAGTGTCTTCCTTCTGCGACAACTGCACGTGTGTCGGCCAACTTTTCCAGACCCAAGACCTCCACGATAATCTACAAAGAACAAAAGGTCACTTGGCTCACCGTTCTGGAAACCGGAAGTCTAAGAGCGTGTCGAGGCCCCTGGCTGTAAGGCAGGGTTGGAAGGCAGGATTTGGGGAGGAGCTGAAGGTGAGAAACAGCCCACAGGGGCCCCTTCTGCTGCCCTTGCAGCGGACCTGTGGTGAGCTCCTGCTCCTGGACACAGGGCATGTGGAGCCTTGTGTGGCTTCATTCTTCCGATTGGCAGGTCTTCACCCGAGGTCACAGCTCCGAGTCCCTTGCCTTGCCCCCCAGAGCCCCCGAGCCAGGGTTTATTCCCAGGAAGAGCCCCTCAGTGGTGGAACCGGCCTTCACAGGCCTACGGTCTTCCTCGGAGTCCAGCCGCTCACTCTACAGAGGTAACATCGTCTTCACTTCTCTGCACGAGTCCCACATTCTCCTGTTTCCTTCCAGCCTTTTCCGTCTGGTCCCATGTCCTCACACTGACAAAATCAACTGGAGGCTGCTTTTTATAAACTTTCCAATGCTGGTTGATTTAGCTATTATTGGACTGTTTTATTTCTTCCAAAAGTATTTAAATTTAATCACATGTTTTTCTTCTGCCTTGGCTCAAGTGTGCTAATTACATAGTATTTAGTCTGTCTCAAGTTTATTATTAAACTTTTCATTGTCCCTCCATTTGCTAAATTGCAGAGAATCTGTATTTTTAGGGTTTTTTTTTTTTTCATTCATGGTGCCATTACTTGAGGAAAGCCAAAGAAATATTGAAGAGTGGGTTTAATTCAACATCTCGCACTCCAGGTGTAGAATTCTGCAGGCCAAGGAGAAGCTGGTTAGTGCTGTCGTTGGCCACACCGAGCATGGTTTCTGAAGACTCCTTACTGGGAATGATGTGAAGTAGGAGAACTACAATGATGAAACGTGCTTTATCAGTAGCGCAGTCTTGAGGATCTTGCTTTGAATGTAAAGTTACTCCCGTGGCTAATGACAGGAGCAGGACCTGCCCCAGAAACTGTGGGTCCTGATGGCAGGAGGCCATGTGCCGCAGCCACCTGTATTGAGGGTCCCCACTTGCCCGGTCCCCAGCTTGTCAAAGCCATGCCCTGGGTGGGATGGGACCCGGCTGTGACTGCCCTGCTCGCCCACAGCTCACGTGTCCATGGGCTCAGTCCACGGACACCACTGGACCACACTGTCACCTTCACTCTGACAGAATAACCCAGTCCTCTGCTCTTGGAGTGTGTGTGTGACAGTGTCACGTGTCTGGTAGAATGTTAAGCTGGCCCCGGTGCCTCACGCTCTGCTGATGTTGGGGTGATCCACCACATTTAGACCCGTGACAGAGCTCTCCACCAGGAAGACAAGCAGCTCACATCTGAGCTCTGCTCTTATCACAGGAACACACCCTGAGTGGCCCCTGGTCTCAGAGCCAACCTGGGCCCTCGAGCCAAGCCAGCAGACCTGAAGAGAGGCCGAACCGCTCAGCTGAGCCTGCCCAGGGCCAGCCAATCTGCATCCTGTAGACATGTGAGCACCAGGTACAGGCTCGCGACCAAGCCTGAGGGGCAGCTTGTTACGCAGCATTATGTTAGGAAGAGATGACTGATAGAAGTGGCAGCAAGGACAAGAGAGGAGCCCCACGGAGGAAGACGTTACCTGCTACAGGCAGAAAGGAGGACAGCAGAGCAGGCTTTCTAATACCCCCATATTAGAAAAAATGGAGTAAAAACTCGTGACACTCACTGCATCTGTTGTTCACTGCATCAGCCTTTGAGTTTTCTCATCTATTGCTTGACATTTAATGTGGAAGATGCTACTCTGTCATCATTTTAGGTTGAAAAATCTGAGCTGTGGAGAGTAGTTTTGATTTTCCTAAAGTTTCACATATAGAAAATGAAAAGGTCAGGATTCTGTCCTGTCTTCCAAAGTCACACTGGTAGAGGGAATGACTGGGTTCCTATCCTGCTTGAACCCCGACATGGGTGTCCTTGCCAGCCCAGAGCACAGACCCCACATGGTAGAGGGCAGGGTCCCCAGTGAGACTGACATTACTTCGGATGCCCGATGCCACCTGGGGGACCCAGGGCCACTCACACTTCCACCCACCTGAATGTAAGTAAATTCAGGAGTTCCCTCACCCCCCTCAGATTCCATAATTTGCTAGAACAATTCCCAGAACTCTGGAAAGCTTTATTCCACTGATTGTAGTTTCATTATAAAGACACAATAAGAGGTAGTAGAGCAAGCTTTGAGGGTCATGGAGCTTCCGCACACTATGTAAAGGAACAGTGGTTTGTCACTTTCCTGGCCCATTTCTGTGTGCACTGCCAGGAAGCTGCCGTGGGCCTCTGTCTGGAGTTCTTCTTAGGGTTCATGACATGGGCACCTAGCTGGGCTCAGTGGCCATGAGGAAACCCTCTTCTCTCTGGAAGCCAAGTGGCTGAAAGTCCCAATCCTCTGGCCATGGGGTTGGTTTTTCTGGTGGCCAACTCCATCTTGAAGCCCTCTGAGGTTTTGTTAGTGCAACAGAGATACTGTGTCACAAATTCCAAGGAATTTTAGAGCTCTCTGCAGGGAACAGGCAAATAAAAACTCCCAAATATATTAAACAGTAGAGTAGACTCAATGAGAGAAGCACTTCATAAATTGGAAGAAAAATCTAGAGACATCAAGGGGAAAGTCTAACAAAAGATAGTTGAATGTAAAACAAGAGGTTTGAAGATAGAGAAAATATATCGAGAACCTTCCTTAGCTGGCTAGCCAGGGACAAAAGGAAGAAAAAGAGAAAAACAAAACTTGACATCGTCTTAAGAACTTCTAGAAATGATGGAGGAATTTTAGCTTCCCTGTCTTCTGAAAGACTGACTAATGTCAAATAGATGTTCTGAAAGACTTACGTCTGTAATAGCAAAAATAAAAATTTTTAAATCATCTCCAGCCAGAAAAAAACAGCTTTCACTCTAGGAAGCTCAATAGATGACAGCAATGTCCTAGTCCATGAGGAAGGCTGGGGAGGGGCACGGTGACTGCAAAGCACTGACCAGTGTTTCTGGAGCCACTAGATGGGCAGGAGTAGGATGGGGACATCAAAGTGGAACCAAAAATGCAATTTTCAAGAAATTTTTTGAGGCACCATCAGATGGGCCTGTGGGTCACAGAATAATAATTTTCCACCACCACTGTGAGGTTTTTGTGTGGATGGCCATTGTCAGAAAGAGGGGTCAGAGGTCAGAGATATAGCTCAGTGGTTCTGGCGCCTGCCTAGCAAGCGCAAGGTCCCTGGTTTGATCCCCAGTAACCACACAGTACAATACCAGGTGTGGTGGCTCACGCCTGTCATCCCAGCACTTGGAGGCAGAGGCAGGAGGATGGCTGAGTTCGAGGCTTACCTGGGCTACATAGAGAACTCAGGGCCAACTTGAACTACAAAGCCAGACCCTGTCTAAAAAAAAAAAAAAAAAAGAGGGGTCAGAAAGATAGAAGATGTGGCAATTTCTTGTCACTTTTGTTGTTTCAGATTATACTGTGAGGCGAGGCATGGATAATGCACATGAGTGCTCCTTCCAAAAACTGCAATTTTTTCCTAACTTTTAATCAGATTCTTTCTGGTTTTGATCTATCCTCTAGGTTTATTTCTTTTCTTTTCTTTTAAAATTTGTATTAGTCCATGTTTGCAGTCCATAATGATTACTTCCATCACAGAGAGTTAGTACAGAGGCATAAGTAATTTTTTTATTGTGAAATAGAAAATAAGTAATTTTTTAAAAGAGTGTCACTCGTCTGCGGAAGACAATCAAGAAATTATCAGGGTGCACCGGAGAAAACCACAAGCACTCCTAGTACAGGGTTAAGATTGGCAAAGCCCCGTGATGTGGAATTCTGAACACATCCTGCTACTGTCCCAGTGGACCCCTGGCAAACATTTGTAAGTGTGTGGTGGGAGTCAATGCTGATTAATTTTTGATGGTTGGCTGAGCATTTGTTCAATCTTTGGTTGAGACTTTTGCACTTCAAGCAGAATGGGGAAAGCGGGAAGCTGTGTTCTCAGCATTTTCCCTGCTCTCCACAGACCTCAGATTGATGGGCAAATGTTAGGCATGGAAGCGCTAACCTGGTTTCCTTGGGAACCACCA